>RJWT010001582.1:0-46826 GCA_004365215.1 Cuniculus paca
TATAAAGGAAGATAACCTTGAAGCTCTCGTAGGTAAATGGATACAACTTGAGATCATGCTCATGAGTGAAATGGTTCAGAGTCACGTGGGTGGACATCATGTTGTCTCCCTTGTATAAAAAACTAAAGGAGTTAATGTGATCCAAAATATACAATAGATGTTGTGAAGGGGAAGGAGGAGGAGATATCTAGGCAGTGGCTATTGTTAATCTGTTATCCTGTTTTGCAACTCTGTATTACTTTCATTGTTCTGTTTAGTTTGGTTTTATTTTGTTTTGTTTTGTTTGATTTTATTATATTTAATGGCATGGACAGTTATTTCAAAAATAACAAAATCTATTATGGTAGCCATTATCGATTTCCTATTATCTTGCTTCAAAGCCCTGTATTTCTTTACTTGTTTTGTTTTGATTGATTTAATTCTATTTTGCTTTGTTTGATTTTATTATGTCTGATGGTATAGGCAGCTACTTTGAAGATAACAAGATGCACTATGGTAGCCACTGGTGTATTCCTATTATCTTTCTTTGAAGTCCTGTATTATTTTCATTGTTTCATTTCAATTGGTTTTATTCTGTTCTGTTTGTTTGGTTTTATTATGCCTGATGGTATGATAACAAGAGGCATTATGGTAGCCATTATTGATTCCCTTTTATCTTGTTTTGAAGTCTTGTATCATGTTCATTGTTTTGTTTTCATTGACTATTCGATTTTATTTCTTTATGTTTTATTCTCTTCAAAATAAAAAAAAGCCTCAGGATTCAGGTTTAACTGCAGTGTTGGCACTTTGTGATAAAGTTTTTTCTGAGTTACAGTTTGGGCTCTTGTCTCTAAAAGCTTCACCATCACTGGTGTACATTAATTAAGTTAAAGTCAAAAACAAGTGTTGTGTTTTATTCATTTGACCAATGCCTAGGTCATACTTCTATACTTTCTTTCAGCCTTATATACTATATCATGGTTTCTGAAATAATTTTTAATAATTAATGGTATGTCATAATAAGAAATTCCTAGTCTACAATTCATTTTCATTTTCTAATCTACTGAATTTATAGTCTCCCTTTTTAAAAATTATGTTATATCAAAAATATTAAAAATATTGAAACTAAATTTGAGTCTCAAAGATATCAAAGTACAAAACATCAACTGTTTGTGATGGTACTTGCCAATAATCCCAGCACTCTGGGAAGCTTAGGCAGGAGGAGCACAAATTTGAACCTAAACCAATTGACTTAGTGAGATCCTGTCTTAAAATAAAAATAAATAGGTAGATAAATAAATAAAAACTGAGGATATATCACAGACAAAACCCTGGACTCAATTCCCAGTTCTACAATTAATAAACAAACAAATAAATAATAGATGACAGATATATAGATAGATATATAGACAGATAAGTAGAGCAAAATCCTTTGAATAACAGTGTTAACCTCAAGTCCTTTGACCCCAAGATCCATAATAATTTCCAAAACACATCAACTGTCAGGATGTTTCCAATATATGTAGATATTAAAAAGCAAGTGTTAAATCCTTTTTAGGCTATTGTGTATGAGAAAATTATCCTGGTAAATGGAAAATTTACAGGGAATTGTTTTGATCTTACTCATGCATGATTAACTCATGATTGTCCTCAAGTGGACTGAAGCATGACTTCTGTAAGTAGAGAAACACTTAAGGGAAAAAATAAAACATGATGTCCAGAGAATAAGGTCCTCCAGTCACAAGGGATGACACCTAGCTCACTGGACAACCTTGGACTCCTTCCTCAGTACAGACTGTTTTGGCCTTGGAGTCTTCCTGCACAGATGGGAATCATAATCCAATCAATTTGAGAATCATCATAAAACTACTTAGTACTTAGGTATGATGACTTCAAACCTGTGCTATGATTTTCATATTTGAGGACCACTAAGATACCAGGAAGCAAAATGATTAACACAAGGGAAAGTAAGGCTATGCCAAGCAGGTCACTATCCTTCCTCCCCTGAAAAACTGTCCAGACCACACTCTGTACTGTGGAAGGGGCTTCAGGTTGTTCCAGTAGCGGAGTGCCACCCATTGTCCCCTGGAGCTCTGACTTCTTGGCGTTCTACAGCACAGGCCACCTCCAGTGCTTAACATCAAGGTGACCCTCCAACTATGAGTTGGCCTGAGAAAAAGCAGCCTCAATGAGGCATTCTTGGGGCTTGGGAGTTGAAAATGAAACACAGTGATCCATTTTTAGGACTAGTAGAAGATAAAATGATAGGAAAAAGGAAAACATTTGAAAGTCTCAAGTAAACTCAAGTTTGAGTAAACACAAGAGATAGTAGATGAAAACTTTGAAGCAAGGACAACAATGATAAGCAATAGTAAACAGTAGTTACAAAATCCCAGGCTTTATTTTAAGGACATTATATCTATTGACTCATTTAATCTTAGCAACATGCCCTTATTGATGTCCTTAACAAGGAGGTAGGTGGCTCATGGTGTCACTGTACTAGCAACTGTAGAAAACAGCAGAATGGCAACAGGCAATCTGTCCCTGTAGCCACCCAGCCTTACAGATAGCATTCAGCACTCTTTGCTTCACATTCTGGCCCAAATAAATCTTTCTCTGAGATTTCATCTCCCTTAGTGTCAATTCCTTCCCTAAATAGAATCCCATTACTTGAGGTAGCACAAATGGGTTTCTAGTCTCCACAACCCCAAATTTTGAATTGACACTGAGTTCATTTACAATTGTATGGAGGACAGTCAGAAAAATAGTGTAGAAATCTAGACCCACAGGTGCTTGCTCTGAGGTCAGAAAAGTAGGAATATCCCTCCTCCACCCACAGAAGGCAGATGAGAAGGCTTTTGATCTAAACCACCAGTTGAATTAAATAAATAGAGTAATGTGAAATGTATTGGATGAATACTCTGGCCTTTTGCATAAAATCAACTAACTCTATGTCTGGAATGATGCCCAGTATTTAGCACTTCAGTAAATGTTTGAAGAATGCAATTGATAGTGGGTGTGGGCCTGTGTGTACAAAAATATGCAGTGTTTAATAAACATCTGCACATGATACCAAGCATGCAGCCAACATATCTCTTATCTACAGATATTAAAGAAATAACAAAGCAAAAAGCTTATGAGCTAGGATGCTGCCTATAGCCTTTCAGGTTCTTAATGACTTATAGCAGCACTAAAAAACCTCCCTTGTGAGGTTCTTCTTCAAAAAATTACTGTGGCAGTTATGGTCTTTACTGTTCTATGCATCTTTTTAAATTCAGCTTATCAATTGTTGATGTCAGGGGTTGCAAGTAAAACAATTACATACAGGACACAATATTTATACTATTATTTTATGATAGTCACCCAGAGTCAAACACAAGAAGTGTAAGAAATCTGTCCACACACTAAAGATCTAGGGAATCCAGCTGAGGGCCTGGATCCCACAGCAATGTCCTGCATGAGTCCAGCTGAAGCCCTAGAGCCCATGACAATGCTTCCCATGAGTCCAACTGGAGGCCTAGTGTGACAATGACTCATGCAAGTCTGTTTTACAGATCCGTGCTGGAAAGACCCAAAGGTCAGTGGTGGAAGCTAGAAAATCTATGCTAGCGGTGTGAAGGAACTGGGCCAGTACATTGAGGGTTCTGCATTGGAGCAAGAAGTGATGCTCAGAATAAGGAGAACCAGAGTGCCTCCGAAAAGTACCACAGCCTCCTCAGCTCTGAGGTCCCGAGCTCCTCCAATGGTAACAGCTGAATTCACATCAGGGAAACCAGCATGACAAGCTCCTCCAGGAGAACCAACAGCTCCAAAAGAACCAACAGATGCAAACAACACTCACTTAGGAGAACCCACAATGCTGCTCTTCCTCTCCAGGTTTCCTTTTAATGCTGGCAACTTTCCTTAGGTGGGCCATCTACACTCGGCACCATGCTGATTCAGTTCAGCTGGTGTTTAAATTGACTAGTTTTTAATTTGCCACATCAATTTTAATAAAATCTTCACTAGGTTTTAAATAAAACTGTAGCAAACTGCATTGAAATTGCTTTTAATAACATAATTTCTGGGCTGGTCTTATTTTATCTACTTTATTTTTCCTTAACCTAATATAAAATTTGTTGTATATCTTTCTCATTATATACTTCATCCTAAACTACTATAAATCCTTTTTGTAACTAGGCAGGGTATAATTGAGAAAAGGGTGTAAATAAATGTTTGTGTATGTGTTCTGTGGGTAAGCAAAGTATCCTAGATTTGAAATATTTTGGTAAATTTAGGATTTTGTATATTTCTGATTATCTGTCCTACAGTACAGAAAAATAAATACAGATATCAATAAAAAAGTGTGCAAAAATGTAGACTAAATCTATACTAAGTCAAAGAGAGGAAAAGATGTGTTTAGGTTGAGATAAGGAGATAATTAATCCAACTTATCAATAACGATTTATTTTCCTGATTATGGAATACTGAAAATATAAAGACCTTTTGATTTTTCATTAACTAAATATTTATTATCACCATAGCTTTATATAAAACATGAACACAGACATGGTGTTTTCAGCCTGCTGGTAGAATTACTTCACCTCCTCCCATCTTCATCAATGTATTTCAAGCTAATTCATATGACAGACACCTTGCACGAACGTTTTTCAAAATAGCATCACTTTCCCTTGCATTAAAAGTGCTTCACCTCCTTCATGGTGCTAACAATGGTCATTACCTCTAAGAGTTGTACTCAGCCCCAAGATAATGCCCTACAGTCCAGAGATTTCAAAGCATCTTTTACCTCATTTTCCTTGTACCTCTCAGAAATGTAAGTGTAGGTCCCATTTTATAGATGGTGAAGTTTAGGTACCAAAAATTGAAAGATTCATTTTACTTCCTCCATTAAAGCCTGATGGAGTGAAGAGGAAGCACAGATTTGGCAGTCATCTGGTGACATGTAACCTTTATGGAGAGCCCGGCCAGGTAATGCATACAGAAAGGGTTCAGAACGAGGCAGGAGGGCTGTTGGTGGATCAAGCCACTTGCACAATTGCCATATTGTGCTTCCTTTGTGAGTCCTGGAGCCAGTCAAAATCAGCATGTGATGGCTTGGGGATCACTACGCTTCTGGACTCAGGTTTCCACCTATGAATTGCTCATTTCTCAACCTTTCCAAAAGACAGTGATGGAGAACATAGGTTTCAAGAGATATCAGTAGTATAAATAAGTGAATGTATTAGCTACATAGGTTTGAAAATGTTATAGTGTAACAAGTTTCCTTATTGTAAAATTTATAAGAGTTTTTACTGTGGGTTATGAATCTCTAAAAGGCTACAGAAGATGCCACACCCTCAAAGTTTGTTTGTTTGTTTTTTTCTGCAGCACCTGGGATTGAACTCACGACCTCATGCTTGCCAGGCAGGCACTTAGGCCACTGAGTTAGATCCCCAGCCCTTGTCTATTTGAGACAAGGTCTCACTATGCCATTCAGGCTGACCTTGACCTCACTTTGTAGCCCAGGCTGATCTTGAGCTCACAACGATCCTCCTGTCTCAGCCTGCCAACTGCTGGGATTACAGGCGTGAGCCATCATGCCCGGCTTCCTCAAAGTTTTTGATAACCACATTTCTTTTATTACACAGTGTATCTCACCAGAACTAGTGTGACACAAAATCAACTCTGGGTACCATTGCTTAGTGAATCTTTCAAAGAATACATCATTTGAGAATCCTTTTATGATACAGAAGAACTGCTACCAATTTCTCGCTTGAATGGTGAAAGATTTAAGTCAACGATTGTACATTTCACT
Organism: Cuniculus paca; assembly: GCA_004365215.1. NCBI lineage: Eukaryota > Metazoa > Chordata > Mammalia > Rodentia > Cuniculidae > Cuniculus > Cuniculus paca. The sequence continues at coordinate 5,774 of RJWT010001582.1, forward strand.
TAACACTGAAATACCTGAGTTAGAAACAACAGGTTCTTTCCACCTGATTGGGCTCATTTGAGGAAGCTGAAATTTTCTCAAATTCTAGCTATCTCAGTACCAAAGGCCAGGCTGGAGAGAATCATCTTGTCACTTTGAAAGGACAGGAAACGTGAATCGATGTGCCAGAACAATACTAGAACCTTCTCGTTATCAGGATCATTTTGGGCCCTTTCCCAGTTCTTTGTCTTCATTAGCTTTCAGATGCTGGAAAAGTATAGAACCCCTGGACCCTCACAGCTGACCTTCTGACAACCTATGAACAGATGCTTTGTCCAGGCCAAGGGATGGGAGCAAGATGGCAGGATGCGTGCTATGCAACCTCAACTGCCTTTTCTGAGCTGATAGATGTACATGGGATGCCATCCTGCCGCAGGACCACTAAATCCTCAAGCCTAAAATTTCTGCTGGGTCAGAGAATAGGATACCTGATAACAGTGTAGCCAAACATCTTCATCTAGTGAACCACTGTGTTTCCACATTTCAGAATCATTCCTGGGAATCCCCAGACAGTTTCAAGACAAAGCGGCCATCTCAGGGATTTCAGAAGGGCTCAAGATGCTTTCCCATAAGGGTGGTTCTGCCCAGGGGAGGATCCAAGTTTGAGGAGAATCTCCTGAGTGACTACAGGTAACTGAACATTTCCTTAGCCATGTGGATGGTGCTCTGAATAAGCAGAGATTTAGGAAACACAAGAGATGCGAATTCTGGGTTCTACCACTCTCTAGCTGGTCAGTTAGGAAAGTTACTCTAACCTCTGAGACTCGATTATCTTACCTTAAATGAATCAGTGACTAACACTCCATCATACAGTTGTTGAGAATATTAAATGAGGCGTCATATTCAAAGTACCAAGTACAGTGCCTGGCACAGAGTTGGGGCTTGATAAATTGTAAAAAATTGAGTACTTCTTTAACCTGATTAACTATTCACTGGTGCTAGTCCCTTAATTACAAAACAAAAGATAGTTCAGCAGTCCATCAAGATTTTAACTGAGGGAAAAAAGAAGTGAAGATCATATGGAGCATAAAAATCATCAAAATTGGCTACCCAAAGCAAAAGTCAAGCCTTAGTAGCTTATTATCAAAGAGACAAGTTAACTCATTGAAACTTATTTTCTCTCTTTGCCCTATATGACAGATATTAGTAAACAACAAAAGCATAGAAAGATGAAAGGAAGCAGCCATAAAATACCAACTCTCCTCAAGAAGGAGGAAACTTGTCCTGGATATAGAAGTGGCAGCTGTTCTCTAAGAGTATGGATTTTGTCAGGCAGAGAATTCACCCTTCATGTTGAAGCCGCAATAGATACATACACTCCAGTGATGGAGGCCATCACATTCCATGCAGGTTGAAGATGGGAAGCCCTATTGGAAACATGACTGGTGCCAATGGTTTGTCTGAGAGGTGGAGCTTCTGGATGGGGCCTGTTGGGTCCTGCCTTGCTAAGACAACTCAGAGAGTGTAATTCCTTTGAGCAGTTTGTAGTCTTCTAGGCACTGGATGGCTGAATGGATAATTACGGCATTCAGAGATGCTACCATGTACCTACCTTGTACCTCATCTGAGAAAAGAGTTGTTTACATGTGGATTGTATTATTTCCCCATTGCTGCTGTATCAAATTAACACAAAGTTAGGGACCTCAAATGGTACAAACATTCTCTTCCAGTAGGGAAGGGGCTGGTTATTTCTGGAAGCTCTAAGGAGAATCTGTGCCATCTCTTCTAGCTTCTGGTGGCTGTGGACCTGCCTTGGTTTAGGCCACATCATTATAACCTCTACTTTCAGCTTCACATTGCCTATTCCTCACTATAGTCTAATGTTCCTCTGCCTCTTTCTTATAAAGACACTTGTGATTGCATTGATCCCAGGAATGACATATAATTTTCCAGAGTAACCTCTCTATTCCAAGACTTTGCATTTAAACACACTTGCAAAATCCTTTTGGTCATAGAAAGAGACACTCACTGGCTCTAGGGATTAGGATCTAGAGATCTATGAGGACCACACTTCAACTTACCAGGGAGATAGAATGGCCTTCCATGAACTCAGTCTCCAATGGCTGAGAACCTGTCCAAATTGTGTCTCTGCTAGGAATTATTCAATGGACCTTTTAATGAACTCTATGTGGCACTGGGAAATGGACCATTGACAGAAATGGAGAGGTCTGGATAGTGTCTATAATCAGAAAAGCAACTGTGGAGTAGATGATCAAGCTTATAGGTGAAAGAATGTGACTCGGATCTCCAAAACCCATGGGTTACTTACAGTTGATGAAGATATGTAGCCAATGCTGAAGGATAGACTGAGATTGCATTTGTTATGCGGAGACATTAGGTCCTCAAGGGAGTGCATTGTGATGGATTCTTAGGACAGTTTCAGGCTTTAGAAAGCAATAAGCAAATTCACTGGGACTTCAGGCCCCATCACTGACCTACAGCTGAGCATTCATTCATTCAGTATGTATTTACTGAGGTTGTGAGGTAGATCAGTTTACAAACAGATGAAGATCTTACCCTTCTTGGGCCATGGGGAAATCAGAACTGGAAGGTTCAATTTCTGATGTAGGGCTGACAAAACTTCCAAGGTCAATTTAAGGGAAGTTAGAAAGGGATCGTATTGAAGCACAGCCCATCTTTGGGTGCAGGTGCGCACTTCTTCTCCTGGGAGTCAGAGACTTGTTCTGGACAGCCAGTTCTCTGTTTTCTGTGTCAGCCCGGAGCTGTGATGAGTAAATGCATGTCTGCCTTTTCCCCTGAATCACTACTTCAGTTGTTACACAGTCTGTGTAGGTTGAAAGCTTCTCAGACCAGAGGGTTTCTTGAGGGTCTGAATTTCTCTGGATATTTCTGGGTATTCTTATTCATGCCTCATATTTATCGGCTCAGAAACTTGGATACCAGACAATTGATGACATCAAATTTGAACTATTGAAATAACATATACTACCTTACTTGAAAATAGCTAAATTTCAGGTATTCATGATCAAATCATGTTGTAACCATGTGCTGAGCCATTTAAGGTAATGTCTCTAAATCATTAAAGAACTCCAACTCCATATCTCCAATGATGTCTCCTACCAATAATACTGTGCTTTCTTTCATCAGCAGCCTCAGCAATGGTAAGAATAGCAGGTCTGCTACCTATGGTTATGCAGGATACACCTCTTAGGAACATCTTCAGCATCATACTATGTAGGAGAAGCTTTCCTCAAAGGTGGACAGTGAACAGTATACAGGGGAATCCTAAAAGAAAGGCTTTCAAAGCACAGCTGCAGCCTGAGACACAAGACTGTGACCACTGAGATGTCAGAGGCTGTTGTGAGCCTGGCAGGGGTTGATGCCTAGCCTACAGTTACTATGGAACATGTCATGGTGTGGGTGAACATTGGTTAGTGGCACAGTGAGACCTAAGTGTAGCAGGTGTGAGTGAAGTTTCCAGCTGGGTAACCATCCAGGGACTGAATGGTTTTCTGGTGGTAAGGTGTCTAAGTTTTCTCTGGAAAATGAAGAGAGGTCCAACTTTAAGAGACAAGGCAGGATCCTCATGTTTAGTTAATGAGAACAAGCCAGAGCTGAGTGATGCGATGAGGTCCAGAGAGTCCAAGTAGGATTTCCAGTGAGTCACCAAAGACAAGTTTCAAAGTCAGGACCATAAAGCCAAGAATCTTAAAGCTGAGAAGATGAGAACAAGAGCCAGGAGATTCACAGAGATACCTACTGTAGGTTTTCCAACTGGAAGGCTAATTGAAAGCATTAATTTTGCCAATGAATTCACTTTCTTCATAGAGAAACAAGGCCTGAAATTCCAGATTTGCCAAGGAATGGCCAGGCAGATGAGTTTCTAGTTTCCTGAAGACTCCCAGTAGGTGACTCTTTTTCTCCTGAGTTCATGAAACAGGAATCCTATATTCCCTGGAGCAATGGGCCACAGCTTTTTATAAAGCATCTTTAGAAAGAGAAGATTATGTCCATCAAATCTCTCAACTCTTCTGCAAAGCTACTCTGGGGTCTCTCCTTTCCATTACTGCCTGACAGGTCATCCAGGCCTCCGATGAGTATCTGATTAATCTGACGATATTTTAGCTTACATCCCAAATAGTTTTTTTTTTCCTGAAGATTTTTATCACTCTCAAGTAAACCTGAACATTTGCTAAGCTTGCAAAGTTCTTTCAAGAATGAAAAGGCAACTGATGGACAGGTTTGCTCTCACTGCAGACCTTTGTAAGGGTGACCAGGAACTGGCACCTGAGTTCCACTTCCATTATGGAGTCTCTCATGGGAACTAGATAGCAGGTGGGCAAAGGCCAAGGTCTGGCTCACAAATGTTCCTGGGAAAAATGAGGTACAAAGGGAAATGCAGACTCATAATGGTCTAAGTAGCCTGGTGCATTTTATGATCTTGAATTTCATAGGCTTCTTAACACAATATCTAAGATACAGAATGACTGCCCTACATCTAAGATGAGAACACAGAAGGGAACAGACTGATTTTTATTTGCACAAACATTCCTCAGATGGAGAAATGATGTGGGCATTGTGACTACAGAGTTCTTAGCACATTGGTTATTGGCAAGGACTTCAAGGAGATAGTTCTGACTATTTTTTTCCATGTTTCCATTCAGCATCTTAGTTCTTAAGTTCTGAGAATCTCCAGCCCTTAATCAAACCTAAAAGCTCTCTGGACCTATAAGCCTGCTTTTGGCTATCTTCCCAGTTGAGATGGAAGGGTGGTTTCCATGGCATGCTGGAAGATGGGCTTTGGAGGCCACAGTGTGAGTCTAAATGACTTTGCAGACATTACCCTCACAGGCAGGATCTGTAGTCTGCTATTTTATCAAGGTTCTGCCACAGTACTTGCTCTCCTTCCTTATTCCGGTCCTCCAATTATGACATGAACCCTTCTCTAGCCCCATCCCTTATTCCTCCTGGTAAATATCAATCATCCCTTCCCTACTGCATGGTCACCAAGACATGAAGCTTCACTCAAGAAATATTCCTAGGAGACTCCTAGCCACCATGAGAGACTTAAGAAAATTCACCAGCAAACAAGGGAGATGTCATGAATGCCTTGCTGGAACCTAAAGTCTGGTGAAGAAGAGAGACAATATATAATGATTACAAAATAAGTATGTCACTGAAAATAATTAAAAAGTATCAAAGATAAACTAACAGATTAGTAGTATAGTTATCTATCATATATATATACATATATATATATATAATGTTTTCATTGTTTGATTGTTTGATCATTTTTTTCATGCCTAAATCTTCTAATCTGAACAACTACTTTTAAGATAGCAATATGCAGTATATTAACCAGTGTTGACTTCCTATTTTTTTGAAATTCTGTATCATGTTTATCCTTCTGTTTTGTTTCTAAAATTTAAAAAAAAAATATCAAAGATAACCATTAACTTCCATGCAGTGCACAACAGGGGACATCTCCAGGAGTCTGGGATTTGGTAGGTTTTTCTGGTAGAGCATGTCTGGATGGAGAGGGACACTAATGAATGCTGACCCACCTACATCATGGCTGATCATTTCTTAATCTTGAGATCTGCCTCTTTCCACCCCTAAAGCTACATACTTCTCCGGAGCTTCTTGGTAGAATAAGTCTCTGTATGTTTGGCCTTCTTGTTCTCCTCTATTCATTATTGTATGGCATACATTTGTGCTCCAATTCTAGATCTGTTTCTACCAAAGTCACAATGACCTCCTGATTCTGAAAAAAAGCATACTACCTAGTCTGTGTTACAATGGAAATTCATTAACAATGCCCAGAGAAGCTTGTGCATATGCTCTTCAGGACTTATGGCTAGGGTATGTAGGTATAACACCTCTAATGTCATGAAACTAAATATAAAGAATACACAATAACAACCAGCATAAGAAATAAAGAGATTGACAGAGAATAATATGTTAAACACTTCATACTTAATTTGAAATCTCAATGCAATTAACCTACATCAAAAAAGGTAAATAGTTAAAGATGACTGAAAAAGAAATAAAAACTTGAATTAAAAAAATGAAGTCAATTGGAAAATCTTACTTCCTGCAGGCAGCCAGTGTGGGCAGGGAGACACAGCCAGATCCACTCCTGCATGCCCACTGCCACTGCTAGAAAGCTTGCCACCCTTAGGTAATCAGTGCAGACAGGGAGAAACAGCCAGATACATCCAGTGCACCTGCAGGCTGTCATTGGACACCCTTGCTTCCTTCAGGCAGCCAACACCCACTAGGAGAACCAGACAAACACACCCCTATGTGCCTGCCACCATTGGAGGAGTCCTGGTATAGACACATAGGCTGAGAGAAGAAGAAGTTACACCAGCACGCACCCCTGGCCAGCATAGAAGTCTCTGTGTAGCTTCACATGCTTGGAGAAGACCACCCAAACACTCTGCTACCTCCCTGGGAACCTAAGCTCAGAGAAACCCAAGTGCCTGGCCCATTCCCCTACACCATGGAGGGGCAGACAATGTGGGAAGTGCCTGGGACTCCACAACTGGCTTGTTGGGAGGAACCCAGGAAAATGTCAAGACAAAGGAGGAAAAGGCAATCTCAGACATCCAGCCCACATAAAACAAGTCTAGGAGATATAGACATGGAAGAAAATGGAAGTCACATACGTGAAATCTCTGAGAGGATAGCAACTGAAGTAAACAACTTCATGAGACTGGAAAAGTAATCTGATCAGAAATAGTACCTTAGGTAAAAGAAGAAATCACAAATGTCTTGGTCACTTTTCTCTCATTGCTGGGACAAAACACCTGACACCCAAAGTGAAGCAAGGAAAAGTTTATTTAGCTTACAGTTTCTGGGGATTTCAGCCCATAATCAGCTGGCTCCAAGGCAGGGTGGCATGGCACAGGGGCAACACTACAAGGTAGCAGCTGGAGCAAGAGGGAAGAACAAGTCTCTTCTCCCTTACACAGGCCAACCCCCAACCCCCCAGGATGGGTGTAGCACTCACAAAATGTCTTTGCTCTTCTTTGCACAGGATGAGGATATTTACCAAGTAAGAACCCTGGCTCCCTGCTGAGTCTCTCAGTTAAATTTCTAAACTTCTCAAATTGACACAATGTATCAACCATAGCAACAAACATAATGAAAGAATTGGTAAGCATACCTGAAGAAGACATGGACTTTGAATGAACAATATAGGAAGGAATTACAATGCATGAAACAGATTCAAAGAATAAAAAGAAATTAAAAAGTCAATTAAAAAGTCAATATCAAGAAATTAAAAAGTCAAAGAATATCAAGAAATTAAAAAGTCAAAGCTGGCAAAACCACTTGAATGTGAATGAAGATAGACTCACCTTGAAGACAGGATAGTAGCCAGTGATCATAAGAGGTACCTCCTAAAAATAACAAGGAACCAGGAAATAACAATTCAATGGCTGCAAGATTAAGCAAAGAAAAATAATTTAAGAGTGACAGATATCAGTGAAAATGCAGGGGTCAACACAAATGACATAAAAAGACTATTTACAGAAGTAATAGCAGAAAACTTTCCAAACATGGGAAAAATATCTGACATACAGATAAGTGAGCCATACAGAACTCCAATAGTCAAAACCAAAATAAATCTACACTCAGATATATAATAATCAACATTCCAGAAATTCAGCACAAGAACATAATATTAAAACCTGTTAGAGAAAAGAAACAGATCACCTACAAAGGAAAACCCATCAGAATCATGGCAGATGTCTCAACATAAACCATCAAGTCAAAAGAGCTTGGAGTGAAATATTTCAAATCCTGAAAGAAAATGATTTCCAACCCAAACTGACGTACCCTGCAAAACTATCTTTCAAAATTTGTGGAAAAATAAGATACTTCCATGATAAAGAACAATTGAAGGAATTCATGACCACCCTACAGAGAGAGCTGAAGGATACTTTAGAGAGAGATAAACATGACCATGGTTCTAGGAACAGCAGCAGAGGGGGATTGCTAAACGGGACAGGCAACCAAATGAAGGGGAGAAGTGGAGGGCCAACAATAGGAGGGTAGCATGGCAGAGATGAACCAATGTATGCTGGCTGTAACCATGAATGTAGACGGCCTCAATTCACCAACAAAAAGAAACACAGGGAGAATGGATCTAGAAACAAGATCCATCAATATACTGTATACAAGAAACACATTTAACTTGAAAGAAATTCATAGATTAAAAATCAAAGGCAAGAAAATAATTGTTCCATGTGACAGGAGACCAGAAAAAAGCAAGGGTAACTTGCCCATCAACTGCAGAGTTGATAAGAAAAATATGGTATTTTCATATAATAGAAAGCTACCAGCTATAAAGTAGGATAATCTCAAGGCTCTTATAGGTAAATAGATACAACCGGAGATCATGCTCATGGGTGAAATGGTTTGGACTTATACCCGTGAACACTGCATTATCTCCCTAGCATAAAAAACTAAAGGAGTCAGTGGAATCCAAAAACCACAATAGATATTATGAAAGTGATAGGGGAGGAAACACCTAAAAAGTGAAAGTGGTAGCCACTGTTAATTTCCTATTATCCTGTTTTGAATTTTTGTATTGTTTTTATTATTTTTTTAGGTCTGGTTTTATTCTGTCTTGTTTTGTTAGATTTTAGTGTGTCTGATGGTATGGGTACCTATTTTGAAGATAATGGGATATATTATGGTAACCATTGTTGATTTCCTATTATTTTGTTTTGAAGTACTATAATATTTTCATTCCTTTGTTTTGATTGGTTTTGTTTCATTTTGTTTTGTTGTATTATGTGTGATAGTATGGACAGTTGTTTTGAAGAGAATGAGACATTATGGACAGCCATTGTTGATTTCCTATTATCTTGTTTCAAAGTCCTATAATGTTTTCTTTCTTTTGTTTTGATTGATTTTATTCTGTTTCATTTTGCTTGTTTGTTTGTTTGTTTTGTTTGATTTTAGTATGTGTGAAGGTATGGACAGCTATTTTGAATAAAACAAGAGACCTTATGGTAGCCATTGTTGATTTCCTGTTGTCTTGTTTTGAAGTACTGTATCATTTGCATTATTCTATTCTGATTTTCTTTATTGTACTTTGTTCGCTTTTATTCTCTTTAAAATTCAATCGAAAATGAAATCACCAAAGAAGTGCCTTTAGTAATTTTACGTGACATTTTCTTTTTCTTTTTTTCTTTCATTCTTTGTTTCTTGCTTTTTTTCTATTTTTCTTTCTTCTTTTCTTTTCAAGGGATATATACCTTTCATCCTATAGGGAACAGATGCTACATCTTTGCTGTCCAACAGTGTAGCCACTAGCTCCAAGTGGCTACTGAGGAGTCTAAATGCAGTTTGTCTGAATTGAGAAGCCATGTACATGGAAGTATATACATATCCCAAAGGCTAAAGATGGGGGAAAGGAAATAAAATCTCTCATTCTTATATTGATTAAATATTGACAACATTTTTATTTTCGATGACAATATCCTCACTTACATAGACTCTTAAAATTAATTTTAGCTGTTTCTTACTTTTTTAATATGGTCATTAAAGAAATTAAAATTATGAGGGCTGGGGATCTAGCTCAGTGGTCTAAGCGCCTGCCTGGCAAGCGCAAGGTCATGAGTTCAATCCCTGGTGCCACAAAAAAAAAAGAAAGAAATTAAAATTATGCCTGTGACTTGCCTCATACTTTTATTGGATGGCACTAGACTAATGAAAGAAGGGGCAAATCTCTATCAGAAACCCGCATAAAAGTAAGAATGATATCAGAAAGAAAAGAAATGACATCTAGCACTTCCTGCAATTTTACTATGCACCAGTGCAGTGCTAAATATGTTACAGAAATCACGTCACTTTTGGTCTAGGAACGGCTCATAGTCAGGTGACCACAGCAGTGCTGTGACATCACCGAGGTCATACTACTTTGCCAGACACATGCTCGCATCCACTTTGATACCCTCTTCTCCTCCATCCTCGAGCAGAGGTTAGGAAGGACGTGTATGGTCACTCTTGAACATGAGACTTATTTCTTAGCTGCTGCTGAACTTCTAGTTTTCTCAGTTGTGGGCTCAATTGCTGGTCATGACAGAAAACATACTGCACACCACATGACTCACTAGACTATTAGGAAAGGAACTCATGACATGTATCTGGAAGCCCAAGAAAGATGCATAAAGGTCCCCAGGGCCAGGCAGGCCACACTCAGCTGCCAGTGGTTTGACCATTTGGATTCTATTTGCATTCCCTTGACAGGAACAGGCCTTTTCAAATGGGCTTAGCTCTCCAAATCCACTCAAAATGTCACAAAATTAAATGAATGGTTTCTTAGACACCACAGGGAGTAGAAACCCAATAGCAAAACACTAATGGTTTCCTTTGCAGGAAGCCCCTTTGAGGATAAAAGAATTCATCTAAGAGTCAGATCCCTTCCTGGCCGATGCATCCGTCTGCCACATGATGAGCGGTGGGGAAGTCAATAGCACCCTCGCCCCTCTCCACCTGTGATCCTGCGGAACAAGAAGAAGGAAATCCTGATCCTGTGATTTCAATTACAGGGAGGTGAAGAATTATTTGATATCTGAACGTGCTAAAGGCGCCCATTCCTTCTGCTCCAAAGATCTTTCCTGCTAAATTGAACAAAAGAGGAGAAAGAAGTGGAGATGCATATTGAGGGGTAAGGGTGGTGGAGAAGAAAGCCAGCACAGCAGGTGGAGAGGGGAGGACAATGCAGACAAAAGGAAGAACTTCTAAAGATTCTTTCTAAGAAATGGAATGTGCACTGAGCTGGCTCTTTTATTCGGACATCTCACACCTTGCTCTGAATCTCTCACACCAAGAATTAGATTTTGAGTTGTGAATCCATGTTGAAGGCACAGATTTGGTTGTTACTCTCCAAAAACATTATGTCCTCAGCCTTTGGGTCTGGTAGGGAGAGACCAAGCTTGTCATGAACCCACTGGGGGCCCTGGTCAGTCCTTGGCAAATGTTCATCTTGGTTTTTCTGGAAACATTGCTTTTCCAACTAAATAAAAACATATGCCTATATTAACTGCAACCTGGGTGAGACAATTTCTCCCTAGAAAGAACTAGTGTAGAATGCTGTCTTTGTATGCAGTAGACCAGCATTCATACCTGCCCGGACTTCTGGGTAGAAGATGTTGGCAAATTATCTAAACCCCCCAAGCCACTGCTTCCCCATCTGAACTATAGAAGTATGTAAAATGTAGCTGGTAGGGCGGCATGTGGCTGATAGAAAACGCACAGAAATTACTTAAGTTAATATTAGTACTTTATGTTTCTAAAATCAGCTCCGCTTTGTGTAAAGAGAGGAGGTGGTGCTGCACACCTGTAATTCCAACCCTCAAGGAGGCTGTGACAGGAGGATCACAAGCTTGAGCTCAGCCTGAGAGATTTAGTGACTTAGGGAAACCCTGTCTCATGATTAATAATAAAAAGAAATAATAGAAAGAGCTTGAGATGCAGCTCGGCATGAAGGCCCTAGGTTTAATCCCTAGTATTTCAGAGGAAGACAGAAAAGAAGGAAGGAAGGAAGAGAAGGATAGAGAGCAAGAGTGGAGGAAAGAAAGAGAGAAAGAGAACTAGACTTTTTGAAAAGGAAAAGTGCTTGTCCTATACTAGCTCCAATTATATTATTCCAAACGGTGAAGTAAATTTGTCCCCACTCTCTTTTACTGGTTGAGTACCACCAGCGATCTGTCTAACCTCAACCTCAGGTCCTCAGAGAGGATCACCTCCGTCACATGGAGACTGAGAAAAATCATCTTATTTTTGCATTTCTGCTCTCCAACATAGTTTCTATAAACAAACTGCAGTGCGAAGTTGTGTAACTGTAATATAAACATTACATAATTGGAAATGATAATATTTAATATAGAACCACATGAGGGAGAATTAGCCACGTAAAATTTCTGGCATGCTTGCTCTAAAATCTCAGTCACACTACCTTGGAGTTACACATTATAAATTTGGTCTCTTCATTTAGACTGTAAACTTGCCAAAGGCAAAATGCTTTCCAACATCTGTATTTCCTCTCGCATCTGCCTTTGCGTAGCCAAGGGATTGTCTAATTAACATTCGTTCCTTGCTTGATTGATTGATTAATTAAAAGACTAAAATTCCTCATCTTGGGACCGCAGAGGCTGAACTAAAGCAGGCATGGGTCGCCTCCCTTTCTAGACACCACACCCTCACGCGGCCTCTGGGCGCCATCTTTGTGTAACGGTCCTGCCAAAAGAGGCCCATTGGGAGCTGGGGGCTGGAAACTGTCCACCAGCCTCTGAAATGTTTCAAAGCTTCGTTTCCCTGCCTCACTTCTCCACCAGTGAGCTCCTCTTGTGGCGAAGCTGCCAAATAAAGCAGTACACCTAGACTAAGAAACAGATGGGACCGGGTTGCAATCTAGCCAGCAGGCCCAGGGGCGTTAGAGGGGACTGCTGGTGGAGGGACAGAAAAATGGAGGCTCCAAAACCCAGGCAGCAAAGGGAGTGAGGGAGGATTGGGTTGTCATGAAATGATTCTTGCTGAAGGAGACCCCTAGTGGCCTGCTAAAGGAACTGCTGGGTCGGGAATTGAAATCGTGCTGGGCTGGCCTGGGCTCCACGAGGGGGCAGGTATAGCCACAGCCTAGCAAGGCTGTGTTGGTAGGGACTTGCAGCACGCCTACTCCTCAGTGCTTAACCTTCCCTGGTTATCAGGTCTAGGCATGCCCGGAATGAGGCCAGGCCTGCCTGATTATTGAATCTAGACACACAGTGGATTGAGGCCAGAAGGAAGGAGAATTCAGGCACTTACAGACATCAGTGCCCACCACACGGCCTCTCTGAATCCTACCAGAACACACTTGCCTGCTTTCCTGTTGCTACTGTCTTCCTGTTGGTACCAAAGTGGCCCTCTTTGCTAACCCCTGAAGTAGGTCGGAAGACCCAGAATTTCAACCTCTGCTCACCCAGTAACTCTCCAGCAATGGTTGAGAGGTGGCCTAACTCTTCTCATCAGATAGAGTAATACCAAGTCACTGATCTACACTGGCCCCTAGGCTTCCCTGGTGGGACTACGTGCGTGTGTCCTGGGATCACTACTCAAAGAAATGGCTTGCACTAGATTCATGTCTGCTTCTTGCAGCTCGATGCAGAGACCAGTCTGATAGTTAGTACATGCTGTAAGGGTGGCCACACAGGAGAAGGTGAAGGTCCCAGCTGTTGGGACAGAACCTCCGAGACACCCAGGTACGCGATAGTTAGAATGGTCAGAGCCAGCCAGTGATGGGTAATGCAAGCAAGAAGTTCTCAACCTTCTTTCCTGTCATGGGGGCAGCAGACATGAAGACATGCCGCATTGCCTTGGGAATGATGCCAGGCCATGAAGTCCTCCAGAAGTCAGCATAGGACTTGTACTGCTTCTAGATCCTTACCAAGTGAAGGAGACCCTCATGGAAACTGTATGCCTGGCAGAGATATCCAGACAAGAAATTATAGTCCTCAGAGAAGCCATAGGAAATACTCTGGCCATGACTGACTCCAAATTGGGTAAAGATTAATAAACTATCAACAGCCCATAACAGTCCTGTGACTGGAAAAGAACAGTGAGGGCCCAGTTAAGATGCACAAAGGGAGAGTCCTCAGAGCACAGGATTAGCATGCAGCCATGCGGCTCTGGATTTTAGACAGGTAAGGCTTGGGTGATAGATACCTGGATGCTTCCTGGTTTTCGGGGAGCTACCACCATCTGGCATCAAGACAGCAGCTTGTGGTGTGGAGACACCAGAGACTTCCAGAGTTGGTAGGGCTGCCAGAGGCCAAGGCCCATTCAGAAAGAACTCCAGGCTTCAGAAATAACCTCAAATGGAATGAATCTACGTGGGATATTTCTCATATCCAACTGTCGCTTTTACTTTTCAACAGGTTAGTTGTTCACTCTCACCTTTCACAAATCAATGTTTTAAACTTCTTCGTATGGTTAGATCTATGAGTTAACCTTTCTGTGTGTTTTAAAGGGAGGGCAGTTATAGCTTCCCTAGCTCCCTAAGTAAGTCAGAATTTTTCTTTAATAAAAGGAATCTGTGATTGTCATACTTGGCAATTGTTTTTATATTTGTTTCTCCACTGCAAACCATACCAATTTTAATTTCATAGTGTGGTCTAATGCACCGATGTATGTTTTCCATTTCATAAAGTCATGAAGGAAGTAATCCCTCCAGATTTTATTATACGTCAGTCCTCCAACTGAGAGGCTTCTATTCGACTACTGTGTTAAAGATTCGGTCTGCAACAGGCAATCAGAATCCTGGGAGAAGGTGTCCAGGCAGCACCTCATTCTTCCACTACAAGTCATTTCCCCCCAGGAAAGATCCACTTTGTAATTCTGCTTGTTCGGAGTTGGAAATTTTCATAGCTACCAACGAAAAATTACAAAACGGGTAAGAAAGTATGTGCAGACATCCAAAAAAACAAAAAAGAGCAACTGGGCCATAGATGTTTCTGGATCATTTGGCAAATGTTGTAGTGATGCAGGAGAGGAGGGGTGTAAAAAGCAGGCACGGCACCAGGCGACCCGGCTTTGGTTGAGTCTCTGGATCGTGCAGAGTGAAAGAGTTTCAAAGAGCAGCCAATTGGTTGATGTCCCCTGGAGATCTTTTATCATTTTTTCTATCTCATTGGTTCTCAGGACCAATGAATACTTCTTTCTGAACTTAGGACTCTGGGTATCCATCTGTCTTCTGGTGTGAAGGTTGAAACTGGAGTTGTGTCTGTTGGAAACTCACACTGACAAGCCTTAATTCATTTCTTTAAGTCCCACTAAAGAGAAGTTCTCTATTACCTCAAAGATATTAAGTCCCTGGGTTTATTTCAGTGTGCCTTCGACAGATGTATGACAGGTCAGTGCCCATGACTGAGAGATGTGTCAGAAGCCCCTTCATCCTCATTCATTTCATCATTTTAGAACCCAAATCAGGAGTGTGTGAGGCTGTGCCTGATTTCTCTTTCCATTACTCAAAATGATCACAGGGCACGCTTCTAGGAAAATGTTGGGGATGTGATTCAAGCTTGTCTCCTGAGAGCGATTTTGTTTCTTGACTGCTTTTGACACAGAAGGGAACTGTGTGACATTGCAATGGGTTGTATAAAGATCAGCCACAGCAGACAGGCAGGTGATCTCAGCAAGGATGGGGGCTTTTACCTCCAATCTTTCTCTTGCTCAAACTCTGGAAAATAAATAAACCAGCACCCCAATTTAAAAATCATTCGAGTTGCTAAAGTAATAATAAATTACATAATTGTAGAAAAGGAAGCATGATACTCTCACTGCTTAATCGACTAAAGAAGAAGACAAGTTTCCTTCTCAAATAATTTGGTGTAAAAAACAATTCGAGAGCATCCACTATTTCTGGCAAAGCTTAGAGTAACATTCTGAATTTTTCATCCATAAATGTTTTGAAAGCACTCATCCATTTCCCAATAGCTTACAGTGGATCAATTAAAACTGTCAATTCCAAGGACACATGCAATTTGAAACTTCACTTAATAGATAATATTGACAGCTTTTACCTGGATCCAGGCAGTATAAAATTCTACTTTCTATAAAAATGCATACATTAAAATATATTTTTCTGGTGCCTACATCTGTACACAGTCTAGCAAACACTTGGATGATGACATAAGCATTATCAAATCCTGCTCTTAAAAAATCCCTTCAGAATATTTTGTGATTTTCCTCCCATCTTTGATAAAGATAGAGACAGGCAAGTGAGCTTAAAATGAGAGCTTAAAATGGGAATAATATTTCCTTATTATCATATTCAAAGAATGACTCCAGAGTTTGTTTGCATGACAAGAAAACATCTCCAAAGAAATTAAAGCCATTTAAAAATAAGTTTCACTGAAAACCTAAACTATCAATCATCTCTTGATAGCAGGAAGAACAAAGGCTAAAACCCAACTTTGATCTGCATTTAGAAATAAGATGATGAAAAGGAAAGCAGAGAGGGACCATATCACCTTTGTAAGACCAGGAAAAGATCGTTAGTATCATCATGTTAGAAGACAGAATTGAAAACATTCAAGCTGTGATTACATGGTATGAAGCTCTAGAATTCGAGAGGCAAAAGAATAATATGAATCTCTGTGAAAATGTTATTCCAAAAAGCAGTTGTAAATAATCCAGATAAGACAAAAATATTAAAAATATATTAACTACCTCAGGAAATCTCTCGTAAGCTCAGATTTTCGGGTAATGTTATAAAGATGGTTTGATGTCATAGAAAACATCCAAACATCCATTGAATGTTCTTTGAGATTTGGAACTGAGATGCTATGATTTTGCAATTATACAATATTCTTTCGCAATTGTAACTTCAAGTTGAAACACACCAGTGTTTCAAAGACTCTCTTAAATGATAATTCTGATAAATTTCCAAGTCTTGTAGCTTCTTCAAACCATCCATGGACTCTTCATTCAATCCACACTAAATAAAACTCGGCTCATACAAGATGAATTTAGAAACATGACTGTCTTGTTAGCAAACCAAACTAACGTTAAAATTTTGAGCTTTAAAAACTTGAGAAATGAAAAAAATGCTTGCACGATCCCTTCATGGTAGGATTATAAGGCAAGCCTATGGGTTGGCCCCGACTCTGTGGCAGGAAACTATACTCATGGGTAGATTCTCATGTTTGAGTTACCATGATGAATATCACCAAGATTCTGTAGAGTTTACCATTACTCCAGATTTCTAGAGTGCCTTCTACACATACACAAACCCTTTTTAGCCTGAAATTCCTGTCTATTCTCCTATGTGTATGCTCATACTTGGATCCTGAGTAAGAATCTTTTTTTTTTTAACTGCACTAGAGATTGAACACAGGGCCTTCTCACTGAGCTACATGCCCAGACCTTTCTGTTCCCTTTCTGTTCTCCTTCTTTCTTTCTTTCTTTCTTTCTTTCTTTCTTTCTTTCTTTCTTTCTTTCTTTCTTTCTTTTTCTTTCTTTCTTTCTTTCTTTCTTTCTTTCTTTCTTTCTTTCTCTTTCTTTCCTTCCTTCCTTCCTTCCTTCCTTCCTTCCTTCCTTCCTTCTTTCTTTCTTTTAGACAGGGTCTTGCTATGTTACTAAATTGTCCCAACTAATCTGGAATTTATGACCCTCCTGCTTCAGCTTCCCAGAGTGCTGGGATTACAAGCATATGCCACTGCCCCAGGCCTGGGTAAGATTTAAGGGATCCCTTTGCCTGAACTTAAAGTAGGTGGAGCTTTCTGCTTAGGCATCATCCTTTGTGTGTCATCTAAGCAAGACCTTCAAGGTTTACCAGTAAGAGTCACTAAGAGATAAATTCAAGAGAAAATGTTTCTCTCTACCTGCAACAGAGATGGCCTGTAGTTTCTGCCCCCATTTTCCCTGAACCTATCCTCAAATGACCTTCAACAATTGAGGAACAGAGTGCCAGGGCAGAGATACGCTTCCTTTAGAAGAGGGAAGAACCAGCCTTCTCATTATAACAGTCCCATGAGTGGCGGCATGACATGAAGAATCAACCCAAAGATGGAGTGTGATTTTCAAACTGGGCTTCTGGAGGACTATAAATTTATTATCTGATGTCTACAAGCTTTCTACAAGGATAGCTCACTTCATTTTATTTTTGTGTCCACTATCATCTAAAATAATCTCATATGAACATATTCTAGATTTCCCTAATAAATAACTTTGTAATGTGGTTGTCACACTATTTAAGTCCTGGTACTTATACTTCAATGTGCAAATCTGTCACCACAAAACTTTCCATTAAGCGATGCCATTTTGAAGGTAATACAATAGTTCTCAAACTATATTTTGCCAAATCCCCTGAGACCAAGAGGGCCCCAATGTCTCCAGCGTGTAATACCATTAAAGTGCAGTTTTTGAATCTGATTCTATTTACAATCTCTCCATTCCTGCTCTAGAACAATCTATTCTCTTGGCCTCATGACCTGATTGTGACCATGTTGCCCTAGATTAATATCACAGGCCATTTTTTTATAGTTATAAGCTATGTCCAATGAGAGCAAGCTGGGGAGAGAAATAAAAAAATGTCAGAGGTTCCCACTATAGTTCAGAATGCCTAGCCCATATTGTTTAATGGTTTAACCCAAGTTTATAATACATAAATTAATATTATCTGAGCGCACTGAAGCTGTTCCATTTAAATATAATGACACCTTGGAACCGATTTCACAGTACTAGATCTCTACTTTACATAAGCTAAATGTTTTCTCCTGTCAACCTTACTGAAAATAAAGAAGCCAAAGCAATCTGCCGTCTTGCTGATTAACCAGTAATAATCAGCAGGGTAGGGAGAGTATTATCTTCACTTCTAATACTGCTTAAAATTTAACCATAAAAGTACTTGGCAAATTAAACACACTATAATAGATGAAATGACACAATGAATTTACTTTCTCCCCTCACCAAAATATCCTTGCCAAAATGTGCACCTAAGAATAAAGAAGACCAACCAAAGATAATTCATCGATTTACTAACTACAGGAAAATGCGGGCCATGTGCCACTGAAATCTTTTATTTAAAAAAATCCAATCGTACAAACATACACAAAAGCTTCTACATGAATGATATTTAAATTTCAGCCCAAATACCAACAGCGTGTAAGAGGTTTGAGAACTTCTTACAAATGCAGGTTCTCACACCTAAGACCTCCTGACACCCTGGATCAAACTTCAGCGAGTTCCTCAAGCTCATGTTTGAGAAGCAGTTTTCTACCTGGATGACAATTGATTTACATTTTGAGTTCACAGAATTTGCATATTAAATATTCACAATGCAGGTAGATATATAACTCATATAATCATAACTAAAAAATTTAACTTAATGCATCAAGCAATCTGGGAAAGTTCTTAATCCTTCTTTGCTAGTTCTATTCCCTGTCTGCCTTCAGCGCAGTGTATTTCAATGGCTTTGTTTCCCAGCTTGGGTTATTTTACAGGTTAAACTGAGTGCTGAATTGAAACAATGCCTATATTTGTTAAGAGTTCCCAGCAGAATACATGACACATGGTTATATTTTCAATGAATGTTTATTGCATGAATTAAAATTTGTCTGTATAAATGGAACTGGCAAGAAGTAATAAACCATTTTGGAAAATATAAATCCAGGCAATGGTGATTCTAAATGAAATCTAAGTTGTCATCTAAAAAGCTATTGGAATCTAAACTTGAAAATATAAACAGGTGGTAAGTTTCAAAATGAATCTATCTAAATTTCCCAAGTTTTTATTTTTGTGCTATGTAAATACTGTCAAAAGCATCTCTAGTTTTCTTTCCCAATATCATTGATTGGTCCAAAATAGCTTATAATTCAAGTTTGAACTTTGACAATCTTGTCCAACTAAACTATAGGTCTGCCAAGTGCCCTCCAGATCCACCCAGAGAAATTAAAAAAATGGAAAATCATTTAAGTAGCTCATTGTACATCAATATCAAATATGCCTTTGCCTTCAAGACCTTTCTTTTACACTGTAGTTACTTCTCTAAATGCATAAAATTGCTAATGTCCTATGATATTACTGCTGTTATTTCACTTTAGCTATAATTCTTCCATGAAAATAGGCAACGCTCCCAGAATCCATTGAACTGTTTACTTTGGACAGTCAGATAGAAATTTGAAATGTCCTTTTGCAACACATCACAAATGTTAGAAACTGAAGCACATATCTTTTATTGAATGAATATAACTGGAAAAATTTTAAAGTTTATGATTAATCTTAATGAATATGTAGAGGATATTGGTTGCTAAACAAACATTAAATCAAATCTTCAGGTTTCTCATCTTTAAAATGCTTTCTTCAAACTTATCAAAATCATAAATATATGAAATCTAAAGAAATTCAACTGTAATTAATTTTAACACTGAAATAGCTGGTAACCAAGAAAATAATTATGCTGACAAAAATTTTACATGACATCTCTTCTTCAAGTACTCAATAAAACATGTACATGGTTTTGACATATTATGGATAATCAGACCTTATTTTTAAATAGCAGCTATCACTGTCATTGTTAGAAAGAGAAATGTTTTTGCTCTTTATCAAGATTGAAGTTTTTAAGCTCACATAATAATCGTAGCACTCCATGGGCATTCTTTAAGCAATGGAGAAACCCATGAACTGATGCTGAAGTTGTGAAAACGTTTCCAAGATCCTCGTGCCTAGGCAATCATTCATTCCCAATAGGACTGGAAAAGAGAATCTCACGTTTATGGTGTGCCTACTCTACGCCAGGCACTCTTACATTCTAATTTACTTATGAAACACTCATACAACTTTGGGAGAGAGCTTTATCCAGTCTCATTTTTATTGATGTCTGAGGAGTCCAAGATAATTGTGTCATGTGTAGTCAATATAAACCAGTAGTGGAATCCAAATCCTGACACATTTTACAGTAAAGGCCATTATCTGTAACTCATGGAAAACTTACAAACTAGGTGCCATTTCATCTTAACTTTAGAGCCAAGGAAAATGACACACAGAGGATCCAAGGGGCGCACTCAGGAAGTGACAGAGCCAGTTAGAACTCAGAGTGCCGTAGACTTCTTAGAATCAACCATGATGTCAGCCTGCCTCATCAGACTTTTGGCTCAAGATGGTGTACTACTGAGCAGGTGTAAAAGCCTTGGATCCACTCAGGAGCTGACTAGAATAATGACACCCACGAGTCTTCACTGCTGCTTCTTTAAAAAATAAAAAGTTATAACAACCATTATTTTGACGAAGACTTAAACCTCATTACTTAAAATTATAGTAAGCACAAAAAAAGAGAAAGATTAGAAATCATTGGAAGCTATGGTCTCTAGGGAGTGCGGTTTTTACACAGAAGAAAAAAAGGTAAATTTACCTTTTCCTTTACATAGCTTGAACTTTTTGTTACTGTGTGCATTTTGTAAATGCTGTTTCCTCTGCAGAAAAAAATAACCAAAGAAAGAAAAAAATTATACAAGGAAGTAGAAATATGAAGGAAGAAATAAATGTACATGAAGTTCCACACAATGAAATATTAGTTGTCCAAAAAACTAGAGGAGATTTAGCAGATTGTCCTGCTATGGAAAGATCTCTAAGATCTATTGCTAAATAAAAACTAATACTAAGGGTTTTTTTTTTTTTGTGTGTGTGTGTGTGTGTATGATGTGTGTGTAATTCAATGTTGAATCTATTGGTATATGTATAGAAAAACATGGAGAAAGATGCACATCAAGTCCAAGGACTAGAATAGGGTTGGGAAGAATAATATAGGAGAAATGCACTTACTACTCAATAATGTGAATATATCTACTACTCATCTACCTCTACATCATATACTTCTCCATTACTTTTACAAATTTAATTTTATGTATAGTTTTTATTAGAATATGTTTGTAATACATAAGTACATTCATTGTGGGGAATTGGTACAGGCACTTATTGCATTCTTGATCCTTTTTACTTCCCTTTCTCCCGTCCCCTTCCCATCTCAACAAACTCTACCTTTCTGTTTCTTACTATCTATATTTTATTTTGGTCTTTAAAATATTTATACTTTGTTTTCTCAAATACAAGGAACCACGTGATATTTAACCCATGTTAGATTTATTTCCCTTAACATTATGGTCCCAAGGTGCATCCATTTTCCTACAAACGATTTGAATTTATCCTTCCTTATGGCCAAATAGTACTGTGTTGTGTATATATACATTTGCTTTATCCATTCATCTGCTGATAGTTATATAGTTTGCTTCCAAGATTTAGTTATTATGAATTGTGCTGCTATAATCATGTGTATGTATGTACCACAGTAATATGATGACCTTAACTCCTTTGGGAAGATACCCAGAAGAGAAATAGCTGGGTCAATGGAATTTCTACTTTTAATTTTTTTTAGAAACCTCCATAATGATTTGCATAGTGGTTGTACTAGTTTACATTCCCACCAACAATGTAAAAGGGTTCCTTTTTCTGCACAACCTCACTAGTATTTGTTGTTTCTTGAGTTCTTGATGGTAACCCTTTTTTCTTGAGAAAGATGGGATCTTGGTATTGTTCCAATTTCCATTTCTCTAAAAACCAAAGATGTCATTTTTTCCTATATTTATTGGCCACTTGTATTTCATCTTTTGAGAAATGGCCATTCATTTCACTTGCCCATTTTTGGGTTGGGTCTTTTATTTGGAGAAGTACCTGGCAAAAAATGTTTTCCATTCTTTAGGTTTCTCTTCACTCTATTTTTTGCTTCCTTTTTTGTGCAGAAGCTTTTTATTTTTGACACAATCCCATTTGTTGATTATAATCTTATGTATAGTTTTTCTTTTTTTAATCTTTAGAATGAATAGAGATGCTGAGTCAGTTGAGTTCTCCAGAAACAGACATGGAGTGAGTTTGTTTTTTGGAGGACACACGAATGCAAGGGAAAAAAGAGTAGGAAGTAGAATGAAACAAGGGGAAGCGCCAGGCCTACAGGCAGCTATTTTACCAGTGAAGACAAAGAAAAAGGAAGTGGGATTTGGGAGAGAATGAAAATAAAGAGACAGGTGGAACAGGGTAAAGAAAGAAAAGAAGGCTGTTCTCTAACATTTACAAGATGGAGGTTCAATTCTTGGCAGGATTCTTTCTCGTGACGCTTGTTAGCAATTCACCTCACTAGGGATACTTCTTTAAGAGAAATCAAAAGCATACTCATTCTGGCCCACAAACAAGAACAGCTTTCTCTTTCATAAAGATAAACCCATCACTCTGCTGCCTTACTGAGCATACACAGCATGGGGCAAGGGGTGGAGGCAGAGATCCCAGCTGGGAGGCATTAAATGATTAATACCGACAAGAGGCAAGGGGGCATGAGCTAAGGTAGAGGATAGAGGTACACAGAACTGGTTATAGTGTACAGTCATTCAAGGAAAGTCTCATTGGAGTGGGGCATAAGCAAGCTCTGAAGTGGAGAGAGGGGTGTCCCACAGGGACAAGAGAATCCCCAAGTGGACCCAAACAGTCTCCCATCAGTTGCTGATCCCAAGCAACTGAGATATCATGCACGTGTTTATCTCAATTTAAGGATGGGCTCCAAAAAATATTTTAGCAAAATTAGCTTAAAACACTGGAAGCATTTGCTCACCACACTCCATGAGGTGGCCCAGTTATGTGTCCTATCGCTTTACTACTTGATGATTTGAAGACTTCATTTGTTTCCATGAATTTTTTTTTATTATTATTATATTGCATGTCCTGGAATCAAGTAATTCTTTATGTCTCTGAAGCAGTGACTCAACAAGGGCAAATTTGCCACTTCAGGTCACATGTAGCAACATGTGGAGACTTATTTGTTTGTCAAAACTGAGGGTGTTACTGGTATGTAGTAAGTAGAGTCCACCGGAGACTGCTAAACACCCTACAGTCCACGGGATCTTCCCACGCTACGAAACATCATCTGATCCAAAGTGTCAAGATTGCCGAAGCTGAGAAGATCTGATTCAAGAGCTGAAGTATACTGCAAGTCCATTTTCTTAAGGGTCACTTTTATTACCTCAGGCCCAAAATGAGAGCTCAGCAAGGACTAGCTTGACTTCAATTAAACCCCCTGGAAACTTAGTAGAACTGATAGGTAGAATTCATGATACAGTAAACTTACTTCAAAATTCCACTCTTCTCCCCAAGTTTGCTAGTGTGCTGGAAGGGTGGGACCAGACCTTCACAGGGATGATCTCTACAGCTTGGAAGCAGTAGCGGCAACAGTCCGTTTTCAGTATTTCCACCCCAGAGGACCAGAGCAGGGGTTGCCTGGGTTGGGGTTCGCTGAATCTAGATGAAGAGGTCTCTGCCGGTATGAAGGATCTGCTCCTCCAGCTTCTTATGTCACTTCATGTCTGAAAAGACCTTGTCCTTTTCTGGCTCTGAGCTTCCTGGGATGCATCTCCTATGGATCAGGGAGTCCTTTGGTGTCATTTTGGTTCATCATCAAAATCAAATGCTACAGATATGTGTGATTTTTCCTTCTCTTCTTTGGCCTCCAGCTCCTCATCAGATCTTGTCTCTTCACTCTGGGTTTCAGGGCAGGTTCTATAGAATCTGGGCTGGAGGCTCCAGGGTGCCTGAGCAGCTAGCAGTCCATAGAGCGTGGCCTCAGCCTGCCCCTCCAAGGCTGCTCCACCTCCTCATTCTCAGAGCTGTGGCAAATGCATAGTTCTAGGAGCCCCACACCACCTGCTCCTCCCTTTCTATGCTGGACCCTTTTTCTTGTGCTCTCTCATGTGCTCAGCCTCCTCCTAGCCTTCTTCCCCCTCTTCCTTGGCCTTATGGGCAGACAGAGGGGCTACTGGTACCAGCATGGCCAGATCCTGAAGACAGGGGCACCATCATGGTGGCCACAATGTCCCCATGACCCTGTCCAAGAGACAGGGGCCACTAGGGAAGGGATTCAGCTATAACAGGAGATGCTGGAGTACCAACATGGGTACTCACCCCAAAAGACTGGGATCCCCAGGGGATTAGGAAATCCCCTCCAATCAATCAGGCTCCAACAGCTGTCTGTGGCTAAGGCATCCACCACCAGGTGGGTGCCGATTATTCTTCACCTATATACCTTTGAAAATCACATGCATCTTGTGAAAAAGTGGAGAAAATGTTAGCAGAAGTTCTGCCATAGTAGTGCTTACCCTCCTGAGAGTGATTTTCTATCTGTAACTTAGTAAAACAGATGAGTCTGCCAGTATTCTCATTTATCTAGGGCTTATATCATTTTTATTCTCTGAACTATGTGTTAGCTCACCAAATGCATGTGCACCTCTCTGCTCAGATTATGGTTTGACCCAACTTCAGTGATATTTACCAATTTAAACATTTATATACAAGGCCACAGGCACATCTGGGATGACATCCTCATAGCCTACCACTTGTTTCCAGATGTTTCTGAGAAGTATTTTCCACATTTATATCTATTCTGGTCAGGTTCTATGGTAAGATAGGTTATGCTGAGGATCAATAGCCAAAACTTTTCACATTCCAAAATCAAGAAAGGAGAGAATTAGCTTTCTATTGCTGCCCAAAGAGATTATCACAAATTTAGCATAAGCATATGCTTACACACATTTTATCTTAGTCTATTCATGTTGCTATGACAAAATGCATGATGCTGGCTAATTTTATAAGAACAGAAACTTATTTCTCACATTTATGAATAAGAGAAATCCAAATCAAAGTGTTATAAGGTTAGTGTCTGGTCATGGTCCAGTTGTGCTTCCAAGATTGTGTGTTAAATGCTTCAACTTCCAGAGGTGATAAAGACCACATTCTCACATGCCAGAGAGGCTGGAAAGACAAAAGAAGGTTTAACTTGTTCCTTCCAGCCCCACTATCATTCATTAGATCTTCATGAGGTCACTACTTCCATTCATGAGGGTTCTACCCTCATGACTCAATCACCTCCTACATCCTCTGTCTCTTAATGCTCTCACATTGATGAATAAGCTTCAACACATACCTTTGGAGGCCAATCAAACCACAGCACATCTGTCGTTTTATAGTTCTGTGGATCCAAAGTGCAACACAGAACTCGCTGAGCTAAATGATGGCAATGGCATTTCAGCCTCTACCAGCTTCTACAGGTGGCCTACATTCCTTGGCTCATGCTTCCCTCCAACCAACTGCAAAGCCAACAGCATTGCCTTTTGCTGATCCTTTTTCTATCGTTGCATCTCTTTCTCACCACCTCTGGCAAATGTTCTCAGGTTTGAAAGACCCATGTTATTAAAGCCCATCTAGATAACCCAGAATAATCTCTCCAGCTCAAATTACTTAACCTTAAGTAAATCTGCAAAGTCCCTTGTACCATTTGTAGTTGCATACTCACAAGTTCTTGGGATTAGGGTATGGACATCTTTGGGGATCATTGTTCATCCTACCACAGGTAATATGGAAGTAAGGGAAAAAAGAAAACGAAACCCTAAGAGCGGTGTTAACAGGACAGTCACTGCTGTAAGCACCTGAGACTCAGTCCCCTGGGGACGTATGGGAAATAGTGTTAAACTCAACCCACAGTTGTCCCATGTGTCCCAACTTACCAATCCATCACTAGCTGAGGGCTGCTCTTAGTGTTTCTTCTAAAAGTCACTAAGCTAAGTCATTTTCTAAATGCTTCCAGGAAGAAGCTGGTGGCACAGTACCTAGGAACTGTGGGTGTTGCAGAAATGTGGGTGACATGTCAATAGTATTTGTCTCAGAACCTATGTAAAGTAACAGATAAACCCTTTATGATCTATCCATCTCTTCTTCAATTACCGGGGGCATAATGGAATGATGAAACCAAGAACTGGGCATCTAGCTTCATGTCCTTTGTCTGCCACATAGGGTTGGAGTATTGACTCAAAACTTATCTGGAACTCCATTCCCAGTCTGAGATGGGGCCAACAAAGTTAACTAAACCTTCCTGCCAGTTCAGACATGCTAATTCCTACAAGTCTGAAGAGTTCTTGTCCCAGTAATGGCTTAGACAGACTCATAGATAACATAATAATACTCAGTAATTTTCTAAGAAGTTAAGGAGGTCTTTCTCATCGCTGCAGGGTTGATAGAACATGTTTCAGGGTCTTCACTCCACACTTTCCAAACATATCTTCTTCTATCTTTGCCACTGAAGTTGAAGAACACATGGATATTTCATTTAAAAAATTCACATCACAGTAAGGCATAGTTGAAAATATGCACTTTTTTCAAACTCAATTTTAAATGTCAACACATAATGCACTTACAAAAAATGGCCAGAAGTGAAAAAGAATTGTTTAATGAGCGGTTGTAATTATACTGTGGGCCATCTGCAATTGACTTCAGATGCTAACCAGGGAAAAACCAAGAACTGGATAAATTAGATGTTAACCAACCACAGGGAAGCTATAAAATGGACCAAGTACATCAGACTGCAAATGATCTTGACTTTGGGAATGAGTTCTTGACCTTGAAAATCTTGTGAATCAATGCAAAATTTCCTGCGAATCCCTGATGTAGATTTGAAAAGGCTCAACAGACACTGAATTGTACAATTACTGTGGTTCATCATAAAAGCTTACTCCTGAGAAATGAGAACCATTTGGATACAACATGAGAGATGGTTCAAGATAGAAGCACTGGTATAAGGCAGAATCACTTGGCTTTCCATTCAGTGTATGTGTTGTAAATAATTGGATCCTATCTGTCATCCATATGTATCTCCTTTTTGTGCCCCCACTGTATTCTACCTATATAATTAATCATTTCCACATAGATACAGTCAGTATCATTTACCCTGGCTCTGCTAATCACACCTAATACACTTATATACTACACTGCAGAACTTGGGGAGGTTACCACCTTTTACTTGTGGCAGTTTAGCATTTATCCTCTAACAAACAAAGCTACTGCCTTGCATTGAGGGTCCTGTCTTCTTCTGTATTTCATTTCAGTCTTATAGAAAATTTCAACCTAGTATTGAATAAGTATTGTGAAATGGAGTGATTTGCTTTTAAATGGATAGCAATCAAGTTAATGTGGATATATATATATATATATATATATTTAGTTATAATAATTTTGAAGTAATAAACTTGTCTATCACATTTCTGGGAGAGTGAATTTTCTGCCATATTGCTTTTCTATATTAAAATTGGATAGACATAAACTTTAAATAATATTTACTTAATAGAACAAATTTGCTTAATAGAACAAAAAAGTGTTCTTAATTTAATTGCTGGACTAGAAGGCATCTAAACCATTTGCAGTAGGTTCTGTGCAGTTTCACATTTCAAAATAATGAATTCTAATTATAAACTGAAAATAACAATATTGTGTATAGGATTATCCTCATGAGTGAATAGCACTTCATAATTCATTAAGAATGCTTTTATTTGTTATCCCTTTCATGGCTCCTTAGGTGGAAGACAAGTATAAACTTATTTTATAGAAAACAAAACTGATGCTGAGAGAAGGAAGCTAAACCACTTGCCCAGGATGATCAGATACAATGCAAAGAGCTCCAGTTCTGGCCTGGTTCCCTCCTCATTTGCACGGGGAAAGAACTGTGGTCTGCTGACTCACAAGACCCGTTAGATGGGGTAAGACAGGCGACACAGTTCCATGTCGCCAAAGTCTTTGTTCTATAACTTTCCCCTTTGACCTTTGTGAGTATCTAAAGGCTCTCATACTAATTTTGCAACACAATTCATGCTTGAGGACAGTTTAAAATCAGTTAACATTATCATGTCATCTGGTGTTTCCCTTTCTAAACTTCTTAAGCTGCAGAAGTAAACATTTTGGGGGAACTTGCAACTTGAAAAACCTAGATGGAGTGTTGAGATTTTGTAAGAGGAATTGTGAGATAGGAAATAGATAGGAAAGATGGCATCTTTACACACCAGTTCTGTAAGTCCACCACCACTAACGTAGGTTTTTTTTTTCCCCTTTATTGTGAGCCTTCTTCACTCCTGCTATAGTCAGTATTCTTCGTAATGTTAAAATTTTTTCTTTGGGGAATTTTGTTGTGAAATGGAAAATTTGAGGCTTTATTCCAAAACATGGTTTCTCAAAACTTGTTCTCTTAGAAACAAAGTGGTTTGTGTGGTTTACATTTTCATCACTGACTGAGACACATTTTCCAAAGCAGAGAACCACACATGCTCACTGGGGACCTGCTGGCCTGGCAGCTTGGGAAAGCTGTGTGTGTGTGTGTGTGTGTGTGTGTGTGTGTGTGTGCGTGCGCGCGTGTGTGTGTGTGACTTTGGACATCTAACACTTAACCTCACAGACATGACATAATTATCCACAGGACTTTGCACATGGATTTTTAAAAGCTGATCATGAAAGTTGAGAAATTGCAGTTTGGACTGTTTATTTGATTGATATTGAAATACTGTTAGCTCCTTAAATTTCATTCTCATCCCCATACTTGCACAGATAGAAAAATAACAACAAATGCCAATGATAAAATAAGAATTTAAGATATCAGAGGACCTCTGATATGTTTATAGAAGTGGAGGGAGGAAGATGATGGGTGTCATTGAAGGAATGGAGATAGTAGAGGAGAGAAGCAGAGAATGTCACTCAGTCTGAATGAAGTAATGAATTTGTAATCATAAGCGCACATTTGAGCATGGACACCACCACCAGTAAGCTGTACAAACTTAGACAAGTCACTTGACCCACATGATCCTTTATTTTCTCAGCTGTAAAATGAGAGGTTGGATAGCAATACTGTAACAATCCACCCACCATTCAATGATTTCATGTAATCCAGTCTACCAGCCACAGGGAGCATAAAAAAACAGTAAGAAACTCACCAAATTTCCACCCCAAAGTCTTGGCAAGAAGCCAGCTCTCAACTGAGACTGTGGGTAGATGAATTCAATGGCTGGGACACTGGGTTTAATTGAAGGTGAGACAGATTGAAAGAGAAGGAGAGAGAGAGAGAGAGAGAGAGAGAGAGAGAGAGAGAGAATTTTCCAAAAAATATGCACACTTCTGAGGGAATTTTAAACCTAAATATTATATGTCTTTCTCAAACTAATCAATAAACATTACTATAAATTAGGGCTAATGGATTTATTTTGAATTGCTGTCTAGGATTCAGACATTTGATAAATTTTTAGACTTTTTTCCCAGAAATGAGTCAGAAAAAAAGACTACCTAATTGCACTTTACTTCAATCACTCTCATTGAGGCCAGAATTTTTTCCCATTGGGCCAGAATTCACAGACTAAGCCCAGTGGAGCCCATAGTACAAAATCAATCCATACTAGGATTTGACTTCATTGAGTACAAATGTTCACCAGTGTCTGTAATAAGACTAGTTGGCTCTGAGGCTTGAGTGGGAAAAGAGATCCAAGTATCCCAGCAAGAAAGAAAAAACAGAAAATTTTAAATTACAGTCCCATAAATGCCCTAAAATTTACACTAGGCCTTAGGCCTTGCTTAGAGTTATCAGCAAATGAAGATGTTATGGGAATCTGGTTCTCATGTATTTAAGAATTAAATTAACTTATGAAAATTTTGCCACATTTTTCTTTACTTATTGACACTAAAGGCCCTAAAGCAAGCAAAGTAAGTTGTGTCCTTCTACAGTAGAATCATTAAGATAATCCAATTTTATTAATAAGTTTCTCCTTTACTACAGCAAAATATGTGAGATAACAAACTATAAAGGAGAAGGTTCATTTAGCTTCATTTTGGACATTCAAAGTCAAATGGTGGAGAGCAGGCAGATTGTGTGAGGGCTGTCTCTTAACTATACCACTTCCTGGCATCTGGCTGATGGGAATGTGGATCAGGGGCAAGTAATAGTACATCTTGCTCCAGAGGAGGAAGAAGGAGGATGAGGAGAAGGAATAGGAGAGAGAGAAGAGGAGGGGAGGAGGAGGATGGGGAGACAGAGAGGGAGAGACCCCAAAATGTCCTTCAAGAGCACAAAGTCCGTGACTAAAGGTTCATAGAACCTCTCAATGCCACCGCCCTGTGGACCAAGCCTTTACATACGGCCAGTTGAGAGACACTCAGATTACACCCAAACCATAGCACCAATGTATGGATTTGATTATTATCATCGTTTCTATAGACATTTATTTGGTCTAGTGGTGTTTAATCTAGCCAATGCATACAAAGAAGATCTATCCAAACAGGCACCACTGTTTGTAGATAAAGGGTGATACTGATAGGCAAATCACAGAGAAACTGTGAAAGTTACACTAGATTGTCAACTTGATTGGTTCGAGAGCCAATCAAGGAATGAGTCAAGCACACTTCTGGATGTGTTTAGCTGTGTCTTGGAGGTGTGACCCTGGAGCTCTATCTGGTCCCTGAACCCTTCATTTCAGGTATTGTTCCTCTCTTCTGCTTCCAGCCGCCATGGAGTGAGCAGCTTTGCTTCAACTTGTCTTTCCACCATGATGTTCCTGCCTTGGACCCAACTAACTATGAACTGAATTCCCATAAAGCATGAACCAAATTAAACCTCTCTTTCTTTAAATAGTGGGCATCAGGTATTTTGCACCACTATTGGGAAAGGCAACACAGAAGGCTAATTTTATAAATCTCTGAAGAAATTTCAACCCAGAGGTGATTAATCTGAAGAAGAAAGAACTTTAGGGGTTCATAAAATCGAATGCACTATTCCATGAATGTAAGAGTATGTGCATCTCTCTGAAGAGATAAATAGTAATTTTCAAAGGAGCCTCTGACTTTAGCCATTGCATGAAATCCATATAAAAAATATCCTTAGTCCAGGAAACATTTGGGAATAAAGCAGAAACTTCCAAATATATTATCTATATGAAAGTACCAGGCAGAGGATAAACTATCAGATCATGGAGTAATGCCAGAGTCACATCACAGAAGAAATGGTTGGGTTGGGAACTTGAATGTGCCCTCCCCCATAGGAAGGGCTTGCTTGTCACAGGTTAGAGACCTAAAATATACTCCTAACATAAAAGCAGGATGGCGTTTGTAAATAAAGAGGTTGGCTAAGCTGTCAGTGGAAAACTGAAATCTTGAGGGTAGAATAAAGAAATCTTTGAGAACGTTGGGTTCACAGGAGGCAAGAGGGTTACTTTATGTTCTGAAACAGAAGAAAGATACTTAACCAAAATATATGTAGGGTTAACAGTGGGTTCATGGTCCAAGTGATTGCTTCCATCTAGGACCGAGGAACAAAACAACTATAATTTTTAGGAATGGATGACAGTAACTTTGGGCTTAGATTAGGGATAAGATTAAAGATAACTAACAGCAGATTTCATGTAAGGATTTGAAGCTAGGAAAAAAGTCAGTTGCTTTGGCAATGAATCATGAAATACCTAAGTAGTCATGTGTTCGGCCATGGCAACAGCTCTGCTTCAACAAAACTTAAAATCATGGATCCGAGGTTGAGTCCCCTCCTAACACCTTAACTCCACCTGTCCTGGAGTTGCTATGTATGATGGAACGTTTTCAGAGTACATGGAAAGAGGTCCATGTATGTGTACTGGAGAGATAAGTGGAAAAGAAAAAACATAATGAAAGATGCTATAATACCTACTCCTACTTTCAACCATTTGAGACCCTTTGAATTTTGTAGAAGAGGAGCACATTTATTGCTCATCCCAGGTGACATTCCCTCTGGGCAACTGAGAAATAATTGGTGAAGATTCTGAAAAGAGGCCGAGGTACCTTGCATAAGAAATGAGGGACTAAAATCTAGAAAACTCAAATATAAGTGTGCAAACAGAGCTCTTAGACACCAAAATTTGCTGAAGCCCAGCTCAGGCCTACATCTGCATGTTGTTCACCCTCTCCCTCTGTGGTGTCTGCCTTCTACTCCAACTACCCTACTGAAACATACCTGCCTTTTAGCCAGCTTCTCCTGTATCTCTATGACCGACTCACCTCCGCAGGCCCAGGTCACACTGTACCTTTCTCTAATGTCTGAGAGATGTATCATCTATTTTCCTCCGTATTTCACAGCAACCTTTCCAGCTCCTGAACAATTTTTTATCTTTTTCTCTGGACAGCCCCTAAGTATAGGTGTTCCACGAGGCCATTTGCAGCTTTTTGACTTAAATGTCATGGCAAAACTCGGTTTATGTAAGATGCCACTGCTTCCTGGAGGAATTTCATATTTTCGAAAGACTTGAAAACGTTCTTTATTTTACCTGCAGTCATTCACTAGCATTATATTTTCTAAGTAATTTTATTGCATTTAATTTTGTAAATGTTACTTCAGCTGTTGCAGTCAGAAATAATTAGATCTATATGAGATTTCTTTATTGTACACCTGCCTCCTACAATTATGTCATTCACTGGTACTTATGATGTCATGGTTTGTTGCCATGGTAATGAGTATGCAGTCACAAGCATCTCATTATCTTTTCATAAGAGTGCTGACATATATGTGTATTTAGGAATAGCATATAGCTTCTGTAAATAAAATGCTCTTATATTGCATTCAAGCAACTATTCAAGTGCTATTCAAACAACTCTACATTTTCCCCTGTGGTTTGCATTATTTCATGTATAAACTGCACACAGTTTGCTCATTATGTACAGTGAAAAAAAGAAGCTTGATTTTAAAAGAAAGAAGGCAATACATAGATATTAAAACAAATAGACCTAACAGAGAGAAAACATTTATGATAAGAAATTCAAAATAGTGCTTCAATGTTAACAAAATTAAGCTGCTCAGAGCTTCATGAACTGCAGGATTTACCAAATGTTTACTAAAAATATGAACTTTTAAAATGAGAAACTAACATTTTAAATAATCTAGAATTTTTTTAGAGCATTAATTGCATACCCATAAAGAGACACTTGAACATTTGACACTCTCATGATGCAAAACAAGCATAAATTTCTATTCAAGACCCGATGACTGATAAACAATATTAGGTCACACATTTCAGATCATTCAATGAATATGGCTCTTTATTCTTGCCACCACCACCCCCTGCCTTTTCATGAATCCTACTCAGAAGTAAAGCATTTATTCTGTTCGGGAGATTCTCTCTGGAAGGGAAATAATTTTATCAGTAAGACTCCCTGGTGATCATGCTGACTTGGAACTGCTGCTAATCAGCCTTTTTGACATGGTAGCTTGAATAGCACTTCCCATGATGCCTTGTGATTCTACCTCAACACTTTCCTTTTGAACTCACCATGACTCATAAGTGCCTTTTTCTCTCTTTGTGTGTCTGAAGTTATCCCATTATTAACTTTAATTGGAAAGGTTCCTTTTGTTCCCCTACTTAGTCAGACACTAACCATTGAACTCCCCAGGTTGAAATTTCAGAGGTAGTAAAAACAAGTTTTTAATAATGAAGGGGAATAAACAATGACAACTCTGATAACTTTATAGTAGTTAATAGGAAGTTACTGAACAGAAGGGATGAAAGAAGCACATAAATTTAATATTTTAAAGATGTTTTTGTTCAAAGGTCCAACATGACATGAATCTGTGTTCACTTTAGAATTTGAAAATTCCCAAATAAAAGACTCCTCCAAAACAGGAGGAAAATAAACCACAGATTAAAGGGAGGGGCAGTTTCCAGGAATATATTTGCATGCAGATCAAAGTAACTTCCTAGTGAAGAAGTGACTGTGGAGCAAAGGAAGGGTGAGAATGAGACCAATATCTCACCATCAGTAGAAATAGGTGCTGTGGGTACCAATAGATAGGTAACTGTCCCAGTACTGCTGTCTAGCTTGGTTCCCAGGGACTCCTGCCTTCCATCAGGAATGGCCCTCTGAGCAAATAAGAAACAGCTGCTACACTTGAATTTCTGGAAGACTTTGAGAGCATCGATAGAGCTTGTTTTGCAGCCCTGGAACTGAAAATTCAAGGAAATGGATTCAGCCATCGTGTTTGATTCTTTGGAGCTCCTGGTCGCCTTCTAGGCTGACAGACACTATTGCCACGGACAGCAATCATTGATCACCAACTTAGATATGCCCACATGCTGGAGCATCACCTGAACTGGGACACCTTGTCTGACATCCCAAATCTAGTGCCCCTGGTTCACATAGGCTGCTTCACAGGGATCAGAGACTGAGAGCACATCACAGAAATGCAAGAAATGAAGGCTTCCATGTTGGGTGGACAGGATACCTTTGAGGGTACATCAAAGATATTCTCACAACTGCAGGGACTGTGGGCAGAGGAGTGTTTCCCTGGGGGTAGACAGAGGTGAGAGCTGTGAAATTACACAGCTGTCTTATGAGCATCTATTTGGCTCGAGAGTGTGATGTGGTCTAGGAAAGTGTAGATTGTTATAATGGAGGCAAATAGATCACATGAGCCAAAAAATCTCTTTGTATTTTCTTTCCTCATTATCTTTAAATCACATTTTCATAATAAAGTAAACAAGTCAAGTCAGATCGACATTTTCAGCTTCAAGAATGAAAACAAAGTCAGTCTACTTTTGTTTTTATTAAAAATAATTTTTGCCTCATTTCAACATCCTCATAATGCTACAAAGCACAAAAACAAAACTGAGTCTTTCTCAGGCAAGAGGCAAGACTGTTCATCCAAAAGAGAGGGTCAGAGAGATCGACCAAATATTTGAATACAAATTTTATCGCTAAAATAATGATAGATCCTTTTATGTCAGTTGTAGGAGAATCTGAGGGATTAGAGAGTTTAGATTCTGGTCTCAGCTTTGCCAGGTCCTTGTGACCTTTAGTTAAGTCACCTAATTACTCTAAATGTAAGTTTCCCTGTATTTAAAATTATCTTAATAACATTCATCCTACCTCTTTAGTGATATATTGATAAGGATAGCTTACCTGAAAATGCTTTATAACTATGAAGTGTTTAGCAGGAGTAAGATACATTAGCTACAATTTCTGGTTTGATCTGGCTTCAAGGTAGACATGAGTTCCAATAACTTTTTGCTGCTGCACCTTGGATATGGTCTTCAGAGAAATGATTTTTCATTCATGGCAAATGTGATGAAGCAATCTAGTAGTCTACAGACTTTAAATGGCATTGACTTAATATATGACCACATCAACAAATATTGCAGCAGCAACTCCACCCTTCCTGCAAAGTCCTCTTTTCTGGCATAGATAAGAATTTAGGATGAAGCAAAGAGTAATTGCTTCCTGATTAATTTTATCTGTGTTTCTCTCTTTAAACTCTTCCTCCTCTTTCTTCGCTCCCTTTCTTTGCCCTTGGCCTGTTCTTCCAGAACACTCTCCCTAATATTCATTCTGAATTTCTGTCCCAAGGCCTCCAAAGTAGCCTAACAGGAATGAAAGAATATGCAGTTTCGGTCAGAGTGACCTGGGCTCAAACTCTGGCTCTACTATTTATTAGTCATGTGACCAAGAGAAAATTAATTACCCTTCCTTAAACTATTTCTTCTCTATAAACTAGTGCGGACAATGCTCACCATATATGAAGTTCCTGGTTCACTTTGAGCTACCAATATTTAATGAATATTCATTATGGACCAGACCCAACTCAAGACACTTGAGAATGTCAGAATTAATCAGACACATTAGGTGAAAAATCAAGTTATTTATGGTTTTTTTCTCCTTTCCTAGCTTACAAAAAACCTCCAGATCCAAGGCTTTCCTAGCAATGCGGAGTTTTCCTGTTATGATGGAGGCTCCCTAAAGCTGAATCTCACACACCGTAACACCAGTGATCAAAACAGAGGCAAATCATGCTAACCATAACATACCCCACTTCCATACCATTCAACAAAGAATACCACAAACCTGACTTCTGCAAAAATAGGAAACTAAACATCCCACACCACACAAACCCACACTGGGGAGGAGAATTAGACAGGGACTGATTGCAGAAAACTGAAGGAGACGGGGGCTGTCTGAAGCAGAACACAGACCCAGTACCCACAAAGGGTCCACCCTGAGCAGAGAAATACAGAGAACAGATCTGACTGCTGGTGAGAGAGGGTCCTGTCCCCTAAGAATCTGAAAGGAAAGAGCTTGAAAGTATGAGCTGCCAGATGTGGTACTTTGGGAAGTCAGAGGTTCTGGGAGAGAAAAAGACTTGAAAGTGGCTGGAAGTTCTTGTGGCGAAAGATTGAAAGGAAGCAATTGCTAGGAAAAAACCTTAAAATTCTAGTGTCCCAGCTTCCCAAAGGAATCATCTATTTGAATAATCATGATACTCATGAAAGAGGACTTCTAGAACTACTTCAGAAAGTGGCAAGAATGATGGGATAAGTATATATGAAGCAAAGTGGAACATTTTGAGGAGGATTAATGTCAGTATGCCTTACTGTAATAAGTTTTTAAATTTAAATTCAGCATATGTTTTGGTCACAGCTTGTAAATATCCTTTATAGAACATATATATATAAGAGAGGCCTAATATATGGTATTGGCTTCCGAGACTCTGGAGGATTAGAAATCCTATGACCTACTGTCTGCAAACTGGGGGCCAAGGAAAACAGGGGTGTAGGTGGAAGGCTTTACAACCAGCAAGACAATGGTACTGAATCTAGACTGGACCTGAAGACCTGATAACCAGAAGGACCTGTGGCAAAGATCGAAGTTCCAGGCCTAACAGGCAGAAAATGAATTTCTCCTCCACCAGTTCATGTTCTATTCAAGCCCTCCATGGACTGAATGACACCCACCCACACTGCAAGAACCATCTGCTTTACTCAGTCCACCAACTCAAATGCCCATCTTTTCCCGAGGTCTCTCACAGATATATTAACAAATAATGTTCAGCCAGATAGCCAGGCACCTTGTGACCAGTCAAGTTGGTACATAAAACTAACCATCACAAAAGTCTAACAAAATATCCCAACACCTCTCCCTTATCTATTAGAGACTCATAAGGATTGCTGGCTCAGGGAGACATAAGAAATTTAACAGAGCATACCAATGTAAGTTAAATTTCATTGCATGATAATATTTGCTAATGACTTTCCCAATGAAAGAGTATCTCAAGTCAGATGTTCCCAATTCAGTGAAGAAATGAACAGAAACACCAAGGATAGGAAACAGTTCCTCAAACTCAGGAAAGGGACTGAGTGAAAAATGAAATGAAGAAATGCAATTTAAACATGAAGACTAGAATTAGAATGTGCCTGAAATAAAAGAGAGTTGAATAGGAATGTAATCATGGACATTGAAGAAGAAAACACATAGATAGATTAAAAGTTTGAAAGAAAGGATTGCATAGACAACCTAACATACATTTAACTTGAACACACTTAAGACTGCAATCTAAGACAATTTCATAAAAGTTAAAAAATTGAATCCACATATTGAAAATACCTACAGTACATACATTATTATCAGCCACACAACATACTTCAGTAAAACTCTGAAAACTTTAAAGGGAAAAAATCCTCAGGCAGAAATGACTATACCACTTGTAATAAAAAGAAAATCAGGTTGAGTTCAGATTTCTTGACAGCTATATTAATGCAGGGCAACATGGCAGCAACATTTTCGAGAAACTCGAAGTGAGAAACCATAAGCTCAAAGTTCTTCTGTCTGGCATGAAGATTATAGAAAACCCACCTAAATGTCAAGAACCCAGAGAATGCTGTATTTCTGGGCACATATACTGAAGGTTGAGTTTTCCCAACCAAGAGGGGACTGGAGAAGTTGTCAAAAGTTCTAACAATAAAGACAGAGTATATTTAAAAGAGCTAAGACTAAAACAGAGATGGAGAGAAAAGAATGGAAGAATTTTACATGTTATATTTTGCCAAAATAGAAATCATTCAACTAAAAATATAAGAGAAGTAGGGAAATAAAGAACATGGAAAAAGTTCATTGACTGTGCTATAATCCTGCACCACTTGCTTATACTTACAAAATGAATAGATTAGTTTGAAAGCCAAGAACAGGACTTTAGAGATAATCCTTGGGCACTGGCCATGTTGAGGATTACAGAAAAACTAAGTTAATTTCAGGCATAAATTGGGCTTTTGTCACTATGGCTAGTAAATACAACTGGTGGCTTCTTATCTATATTATTATTGATGATTGACAATGACTGCCATGTAAACGTAGTAGCATCAAAACTAGATACCCTTCTGAGATTATAAAAATTCATCTCTGTCTAGGGACATGCTCGTCACAACAGCCAATGCTTCCTAGAAGATGTAGGAGAGGTGCCATGAGGTATTCCCAACTGAGGAATTAAGCCTTTATACCGCTTTCACTAAAATTCATTAATAACCCATGTTTGT
Organism: Cuniculus paca; assembly: GCA_004365215.1. Lineage (NCBI taxonomy): Eukaryota > Metazoa > Chordata > Mammalia > Rodentia > Cuniculidae > Cuniculus > Cuniculus paca. The sequence continues at coordinate 44,479 of RJWT010001582.1, forward strand.
GTTTGCCACATTACTAAACTAACTTTATAGGTTTCTCCATGTTTTTCTTTTTATTCCTTGTTTTTGATACACAGGTGATCAAAATAGATGGTGAATAAATATTTTTAAAAATTACAGTAAAAGACATACAGCCATGAACCCCTGCAAAATACTCCTTCTCACTTCATATGCACTTATCCCATCACTCTTACTACTTTCTGAAGCAGTTCTGGAAGTCCTCTCTCATAAGTGTCTTTATGAGGTGGGATCAAAAATACAGTGGGTATGTTGCTGCTAAGTGCCATCCAGTGGAAAGGCAGGATCATAAGCATACTACAGCACGTCCTTGTCCCTCTTACTCACTGTGTCTGGCACTGTGCCACTTCTGGATCCTCCTCAGTCAAAATGACCCCACAAGGGAAACGTTTTGTATCAGCAGGACATCAAGGCAGCCACAACAGGATGACTAAAGGCCCTCATGAAACAGGTCTTCCAGAACTGCTTCGGAAAATGGCAAGAATGATGGAATAAGCATGTTTGAAGTAAGGGGGGGTGTGTTTTTAGAGGGATTCATAATAATGTGTCTTTTACTGTAATAATTTTTTAATTTTTTAATTTTTTTAATTTATTTTGGTACTGAGGATCAAACTCATGACCTCACACTTATGAGGCAAGCACTTGAGCTGCTGAGCTAAATCCCTAGCCTACAGTAATAATTTTTTTAATTTAGGCATTCAAACTATGTTTCTATCACTTCCCGTATTTACATATTAAGGTGGTTAAGGTAGGGATATTACTTTCAATTCGATAAGTGCATAAACTATATTTGGATACTAGTAAATGGTGATATTTTGTTAAATAAACACCTTTGTGATTTCTCTTGGATTTTGTATCTGTGAAGATTCTCTTCTACACATCAACCCATGCCAGCCAAAAGAAACAGGTGTGCGGAGGAACCAAATATTCTCCAGGTCACATCTGATTCCCCTTGAAGGTACCTCCTAGGCTTCCAGAACCTACCATATGACTCTCTTCTTTATTGAAGAGAAAGTCTGAGAAACAAACTCTAAGGTTTGAAGACCATTTCTGTCTTTCTTCCTAAAGTACTGGCCGCTGGCGTCTGGATATAAGCCGAGCATTACAGTCATTGTTTTAAGTAAAAAGCCCCTTTGATTTGGTTTAAAAACATAAACGGAAGACCCTTTGGCCAATCTGCATTTGACATGTGTCCTTTGATTCTGTAAATAATCAAATTTCAACATACTGTGTCTTAGAACCACAACTGCAGACCATGGCGTGAGGCAAGTTTGTGTTACAAGAGGACAATTTGCTTTTATTAAGCAATATTTTCCAACAATGTGGCTTCTTTCTGAAAGTCTTAGCATGTTCCTTCATCAGCATAAGTACTAATTATTTCTTTTGCTCACCCACCCCCATAATTCTCAACAATAAATGGAAATCTATTTTAAAGAGCTTATTTTCCACAGAGAGAAGCAGGGGGAGTGTCTTCAAAGTAACCAAAACCAAAGTTATTGAGGTCTGTTCAGTCCATGCCTTCTGGGAAGCACAGCTTAGAGCAGAGTGATTGGTAAAACCACTTCACCATGGAGTCCAAAGGTCACACTGTCTGGATGTCATCAACTCAGAAAATACTAGGCCAGGAAAAAGAGAGGCTGATGGAGAATGCAGGGAAATATTTACTTTCAACTTTTCAAGTTAAGGAAACACAAGCCAGTGAGCCTACTTTCTTGGGTCTTTTGGTCTCTGAATGTGTAAACCCTGGGGCCCCAAAGAAGTTATAACCTTGAGACCAAGCTTCCCAGAGAAACAAAGTCATTTCTGAACTTACAGGGTGAAATGTATTTAAAGCCTTTCCCCAGAGGACGTTGTAAAAGTTGGAGGTTGTTTCACTGTCAGGGTCAATTTGTATTTAAGAAAGTGCAGAAGATAGGGTCTTTGCCCATGGGACTTCATAGGAAAGACAGAATTGACCTATTTTTAAGGGAAATGAATTCTAGAGCTTAGTCTCTGTGACCCAATCCCCATCTATATCCATTCTCTGTTCTTCCAATGGGAGAGAGAATGTTCCACAAGTCACTTCTGCTAACAATTGTTCCCCTGACAAGAAACTACTGGGACCCCTGGGTCCCTATTACAGTCAGGGGTCACAGGGAGAAAGAGTACAATTAGGACACAGAATTTATATTATTTATGATGGTTACCCAGTATTAGACACAAGAAAGTGCAGGAAATCTGTCCACAACACCAAAGTCTGCTCTGGGAAGGCCCAAAGGCCAGCGGTGGAAACTAGAAAGTCTATGCCAGCGGGATGAAGGATCTGTGCTAGTAGGTTGAGGGTTATGTAGGGG
>RJWT010001583.1:0-46867 GCA_004365215.1 Cuniculus paca
TTTTCAGCAGATTAAGTCAGCCAGTTGGAGAGGGGGCATGTTTTGAGGAATTATGTTTCTGATGTTGTTTTACCAGACCAACATTTCTATTCAGTTGGAGGGGGAAGCAAAGCAACATGTATGTACAATACTATTTTTGAGTATTTGTGGGAAACAAGAAGTGAAAAGACTACAGCAGAAGGAAAGATCGAAGTTGGGCTTGCAAGGGAGAAAAAATGCTTTCTGCAACCTTTGGCAGCATCCTAAATTTTGACCTCTTTGAGCAAAATATTTTGGGCAAATGAAGTAAGGGAGGCATTCTGAAACTGAGATCCTTCTGTCTTGCCAACTTCTTCCTTTTATTCTGCGTCTGAAATACTGAGTTTCCTTCACAGGAAAGAGAGACAGGAATGTGGTCAAACTCTGTTGAACTGGAATGGTTCTATGCTAGGGGCTTTGAGTTAGCTTTTCCTTATTAACTGAAAAAGAGCCATGTCTTGCTTTTAGTTTTTATTTTCATTAAAAACTTCCTGAAATCTTTGAAGCTCTTTTCATTTTTTCTCTGAGTGTGAGTGAAACCTACTGTCTTTGGTGAGTCTCCCAGGCCTCAGGTCAACATTTATTATTTTTCAAAAACTTCTTCACTAAAAAAACAAAAAACAAAAAACAAAAAACTTCTTCACTTCACTGAGGTGAGAACTTTGGCCCAGGAAAAGGGATCAATTTATCCAGTTTCACTCATTCACTGCATACGCATGGCAGGAAGAGCAAAGGGCTGGACGATCTCACCCTTCATTCCCTCCCATCTTGGATGGTGGTTTTTGAGCCAAGTCCTTCTAGTGATCTAACTCATTCACTGGGAGCAGAAGATAGTGAGGATAAAGGGAGCATAGGAGCAACAATACTAGGGAATGATGACTTTAGCTAATTGAAGTTACCGGTGCCTCAGTAAAAATTCTATTTTTGGATAAAATAAAAGAAGTGTAAACAAAACTAGAGAAATATACTTTGGGGTGAAGAAATTCCCCCTGGGCAGCAGCTAATGGACTTCTTGCAAACTTTCCTCAGGACGTGGGTGCTCATTTGGTTGACTTAGGGCAGGGTAGCCACATTGCCAGAAAAACAACCAGGGATGTTGCAAAAGTTTCACCAAATGCAAAGATGCACCCGACAAGCTGACACTTGCAAGGCCATGGAGAGTGACTTTGGAAAGGGCGAGGACCCTCTCCAGCCAGCAGCCAGAAGATACTGCCGGTTGTGAAAGGTGGACTGATTAAGGTCTGTGGATCCAAGTTTCCTGGGATGGGCTCAGAAATTTTATTTTATTTCCTAAGGTCAGCCCAGGTGCCTCTCAAAGGAATTCTTACTAGGAACTTCAATTTGGTACAGCTTTACTTTAAATGCTAACTTTGGACTCCAGCCCCCAATGTTAGCTGTGACTCCACTGCGTCAGTTCAGTGTCTTAGCTCATGAGCTCTTTGGCTGCTCTTTTTTTCCTAATACCTCAATGAGGTAGCCGGTGGGCAGGGCCTAGGGCACGGGCCTGAACTTCTCAACATGAGTAATAAACCTGGGGACTCATGTGCTTCTAGGTCAACTTCAGAAGGTTCTGGACTGAGAAGCTTCAGTGAAAAGAACAACACCCCTATTCACATTTGGCCTCTCGAACCACATCCATAGACACATAATGAAAAGAAGAGATGCATAAAAATAATTTACAAGTTCTCCCATCTCCTGAAACACACACACACACACACACACACACACGCACAAATCCTTCCCGTATAAATAAACAAATGAATAAATAAATAAATACTGCTAATGGTGAAAGGAAGCTATCATCCCATAAATAAATAAATAAACAAATAGATACATAAATAAAATAAATAAAGGTTTTGCTGGGAGCCTTAGGCAAAATGGTCCCTTGGAGTCCTCTGAACTAAGACAGTCTGCATGGGAGGTGCCTACGCATCTTGCAGCCAACCTGCTAAGGAGGTTTGGTGGCTTGAGGAAGCCTTTGTCTCCATGAAGAGAGACTGGAGTCCAGTCTGAGTTCCTGGGCGGGGAAGAGGGTTATTTACAGTTGCTGTACATGTCCTCCCGGGGCACCTGCCCTGTCCCAGGCACCTGCCATCCGGCCTTCTGCAGTGACAGCATTGGGATCCATGAGTCCTGGTGGACAGGCTTTGGTCTGGGCTAGAAGCCATAGCGGGAAGGCCAGGTTATACACTGCAGCCTGGGGACACATGCTTCTCTCTTGTGCTGGAGGAAGGACTTTCAGAGTGGTTGCCACCCCTGGGGAGTTCTCGTCCCTACCCCCTCTACCCCCGCAGGGGAAGCCAACATGATGGGAAAGATCAGGTGAGGAGAGATTACTGCTTCCAAGAAAAAAGGAATTTTCTGAGCATTTTCCTTGGAGTGGGTAGGCAAAAAGCATGCTCTTTGCTTCCCCACAGCCCCAGTACCCCAAACTGAAGCTGGGAATTGTCCTCTTCCCTCTGTCCCGCCATGCTCTGTCCTGTTGCTACTGCCACCACAAACTTGAGACTCACCCACAAGGCTCCGGAAAGCCATGCAGCTGGTGAGGGGGATGCCTTGGAGTTATTTTAGGGAGCTTCTCCCTGGCCTGTGTGTTCTCAGTGCCTCCTGCGGATGAAGCAGCTGGTGGTATTTGTGTGTCAGAGGGCAGCTTACCCTTGCTGCCTAGTCCTGGCCAGGGGGAAGGTGGGTGAGGGCAGAAATGAAGCCAGGGCTTTCCCAAGCTGACAAGAAGTCTCAGAAACTAGCAAAAGCCCAGATATGGAGCACTCAAGCCCCTCACCTGCAGACTCTCTGAATCTGAGTCTTTGTTCCATCCTGGCAAAAATCCTGAGGCAAGGAGAGTGGCTTAGGCTGAAGGGTGGGAGGGGAGGTGCCAGGCTGCCCTGGGTAGCATCGGGGTGTGGCAGGCTGGGAAGAGGGGAGGGCATGGACAGGGGCCAACTGGAGGACAAGGCCAGACTGGCTGGCGCTGGGGGCTGGCAGCTGGCCATGGCACCAAGGAATGTTCAGCAGATGGTCCCATGGAATTAAGTTGGTGCCAGCTAGCAGGACTGAGGCAAACTAGGGACATAGGTCTGTAGTCAGGGCTGTCCTGACTGTTCCACTGTCTCCCTTCCTGTGGAGTGGCAGGGACCCTACGCACAACCAGGAAGCCTTTTGTGTAAGTCACGTGGTAGCCTCTGCTCTGTGTCTGTGGAACCCGATGGGCTCCTTCCCCTGACCATGCTAGCATACTGGAGGTAACAGGTGACCTCTGCCTTTTTGCTTCCACACTCGTAACCAGGGATCTCATCTCTAATCCTCTGACATCTGCCACCATCTCCAATGTCCATGTCCCCTAGCATGGGTGTCCTCTCCTCTAGGGCCCGAGGCCCCTCCAGTCTTAGCTCTGCCCTGTTCGGAGAAGTTAAAGGCTTGGTTCTTTACCTTAGACTTTGACTGCCCTTGGTCTCCACTCTAACCTATTCTTGGGGTGGGGGCCCATACACGTGCAGCTATGAGAGTGGATGGCAGGAAAAATGAAAACGAGGGCAGGTGGGATGAGTCACCCTTGGCCTTCTGTACACATCCTTTGAACAGTGAATGAGCAGATTTGTCTCCACACATTGCTAGCCAGGTCCTAAGCTTCTGAGTCATGGACTCATTGCTTCTCACAAAACCGTGAGGTTTGCTATGCAAAAAAAAAAAAAAAAAAAAGGTTCTCTCCATATTGCCCGGGCCTGAGTTGAGCCCCAGGGTGGTGCTGGTAGAGGCTCCTAGCATCTTGACACAGGGAGGTGAAGCCCCTGTACCCTCTTTTCCTCCTCCCAAGGAAAGCAGGCAGGACAGGGCCCAGGAGCCCTAGATATCTGTCACCAGCGAGAAGGTAGGTAGGGCAGGTATAGGAGAGGCAGAGCAAAAAGGGTCCCCATGAACAGCTGGCTCAAGGCATAGCCTTTGCTTAGCGTCTCGTGCTTGAGTAGCTGTCTGCTGAGCTGTAGCTCCGGCTCCGGCTCCGACTCCGACTCCGGCTCCGGGAGCCCAGGCTTGGGCTGCGGGAGCCGGAGCTGCTGCTACTGCGGGTCCTGGTCCTGCTCCGGCTCCGGCTCCGGCTCCGGCTCCGGCTCCGACTTCGGCTGCGGCTCCCACTGCGGCTCCTGGAATAGCTGCGGCTGGCTGAGCGGCTGCTGCTACTGCTGTACCAGGAGGAGGCGCTGCTGAGGCTGCTGGATGAGGAGGGGCTGGGCCGGTAGTAAGGGATGGGGCGTTTCCGGGCACTGCGGTAGATCAGAGGAAGCACGGTGAGGGCTGGGCTTCTCCTTGTTCCCAAGGAAAGTAATATCTTTCCATTCCCCAGTCCCTTAGGGGAAACAAACAAACAAAACCTTATCCCTTCCTTTTCAGTTCTCTTGCAGTTCTGAGGGCATCAAAAAGTCCCAACTTAGTGCTGGATGGTCTTGAAAAGTGATAATCTCACCTATTTTTCTTTTTCTTTTTTTAAAAAATATTTTAACAAAGCAAGCCTGGGACTCAGAGTCTTCAACTGGCAGCAGAACACGCATCTAAATATTAATTGCAATTTTGGTTTTGCCATTTTTACTTTTACTAGAACTTTCTATTTCTAGAATGTTCTATTTCTTGGCAAGCCAGGCTGATTTTTCATTTACTAGGATGTATCAAGTTTCCTGAAAGGGGTACACTGTATAACCATTGAAAGAAAATTAAATCAACAGTACAATTATAAGCAAGCAAGGCAAAAGTGGTAAAGTTGCTGACAGATGATGGAAGTTTGGGAAACACTGAATGGGTCAACTGAGATGGATTATTCCTGGTTGACTAATGAAGGTCTTTTGGAAATGCCACTATCTCCATCTCAGCCTTCCTCCAAGCTGACCCAAGGGGCTGGACTTGGTCTGAATCCAAACTCTGGCTCTCTAGGTTTCTGGGTTCTTCTATCCATCTCCAACCAAAAGTCCAAGAAAAACCCATGAAGATGGAAACAAAAATGAGTTTCTTTACAATTTGACCAAATTGGAGTGCACAAAGGTTATCAAGCAGAACAAAAGCCAGGAAATATCCATAGGGAGATTTAGTCAGGCTTTGGCCTGGAAGAGGAGAAAAGTATTGAATCCTCTTGGGTGTTAGGGTTAGCAGGTGGCAGTTTACACTCTCAGCACAAGGAAACCTAGAGAAACAACTTGTCTTTAAAAAAAATACTAACTTTTAAAGCTCCATTTTACTCTCTTGATTACAAAGGACATCTTTAATCAAGGGTCCACAGAGGAGGCAGGGAGCTCTGTGGAATAGCTGAGAAAGAGACTGCATCACTCTGGTCTTACTGCCTGACACTTGCCTTGTTTTCTCCAGGGAGGAGATGCTGGGCTGACAGGTTCCCTGCTCTCCATGGGCCTCTGGATGGAGTGGACGGATGGTGCTTGATAGGCCAGTCTAACTTTAGGACAGCATTCAGTCATTCTCCCAGCTTTCACAGCCTTGGAAATCAGTTTCCCCTGAGACCTTGGGCTTCTCTGCCCCAGTTTTTCTCCTCTGTGGCCTTACCTGTTACAGGTAACCTTATCCATCTATCCCAACCAATCAGTCGATAACAATGGCACTCAGTGTGTTCTGCATTTAAGTTTACAAAGTGTGGTCACCTCTCTTCGCTTCCTTTCATTTCATCTCATGATACTCCTGGGAGTTACTTCCTCCAATATTTCATGGGTGAGAAAACAGCTTTGGGGAAATGAAAACTTTTTAGGTCATCTAAGAAGCTGCATAACCAGAATTTGACTCCAAGTCTGGTGTTCTCCCCATTACCCACCAGTACTCCCTTCAGGGTGTAATTACATGTAGGTCTATTTAAATCTGAGTGCCCAGGTCTAAAGGTAAGAAGTTGTCTCCATCACCAGGACAACGTCTTGCTATATGGCTTGGCCTCTATACACTGGTCAGATCTCTTTCCCTTCCCAGGCTGGTCACCAACCCCAGGCCACACACCCTGTTCCTCTGGCCTGACCCAACCCTTTCCCAGATGTCCCATCCACATCCTCTAGGCCCTACCCTGCTCCCCACAGATACAGAGTTTTGACCCAGGAGGTGACTCGGGCCCCAAGTCTTCGAAGCAAGCATCACTTTAATTTTCGAGAGTACCCACAGTCCTCAGTCCTTGCCCCAAGGAGGCATGAGGAGACCCTGAGGCCCTAAGGAGGCATGAGAAGACCCTGAGGCCCAGTGTAGGAACGGGAGTGGAAACGTGTTAGAAGGTGGCAAGCCCCTGCTGCTAGGTCCTCACCTTGTTATCCTGCGGGCCTCCAGGTGGCTCGGGGAGTCTCTCCGGCGCTTCCTCATGGGTGAGTAGGACCGACGTCTCCGGCGCGCTCTCTCGCGCTCCCTTTGCTGCGAGTCCTCGCTGTACTTGGGGTCCCGCTCCCTGAAGGGGTGCCGGGATGTTATTGGGAAGCTGGGGCTCGCATGGCTTTTCTGTGTGAGCTGTCCCACTTCCTCTCTGCACCTGTCCCCTTTACCCGACTGCGGCAGGCAGGAATCTGCAGGAGTCTCAGGGAGACCTGCGCGGCGAGGTGGCCCAGCTGTGGGACGAGTCCCTGTGGATCAGCACCGTGTGTGTGATGGGGTGATGGGGTGAGGGGGCTCGGGTGTGTTTCGGGGTGTCAGCCTTTGCGCGGGGACCTAATAGCGGTGCAGACGCTGCACGGGTGAGGATGTGTCACCGGCGCCTTGGAGTGTGTGGTTAGAGTTGGGGGCTTTGAGTATAGGGACGAAGGGTGAGGAGAAGCAGGCTATGGTAGTGCTTGGGATGGACATTAGGACATAGGATACATCTGGGCCTTGCTGCCGCTCCGGACTGGACGACGAACTGTAAGCAGGTTAAACCAGCTCCCTGTCTCTGCAGGGCTAGAAAGAGGAACAGGGCAGCCAGGCATGGGGGAAGGGTCGGAAGAGGCGCGGCTGGGAGACCAGGCCCAAGAAGATCATCAGGGCAAAGGGGTGTGGCCTAGAGGGCGGAGCCTATTCTTGGGGCGAGGCCAGTACCTGCTGGGGCTGTAGCGGGAGTAGCTGGGGCTGCGGCGCGACCGAGAGCTTCTGCTAGGCGGGCTCCTCTTGCCAGACTTGGAGGAGTAGCTGGGAGAGCGAGAGTAGGACCTGGGGAAGAGGCTAGGTTTTATTTACCTGCTCCCCAGATGGCGACCTTTTTCTTTCTGGAAGCCCAGCGGAGCAGAAACCAGGCCCTTACCAGTTAATGAAATCCCTTTGGAAACTTAATAATATGGACAAATTCTTTCTGAGTGCTTGCTATCTTGGCTATTTATTAACTGTGTGACCTTGGGCAAGGGGTTTCACTTTTCTGGGCTTCTGTTTTCTTATCTGTAAAATGGGGATAGTAATAATAGTACTTATCCTAAAAAGTCATAAATCAGATGTGTAAATTAGGGTAAATCAGTTAGCATATTGGCACATATGCTAAGTAACAAGTAGCCAGCACAGGAGAAATGTTGACTATTACTCTTATGTATTTAGCCATGGTCTAAAAATATTAAATGGAAAATTCTAGAAATAACTCATCCATTTTAAGCAGCATGCTGTTCTGAGCAGCATGATGAACTCTCTCGATGTGAGTGATCACTTTGTCAGCATATCCACGATGTATAAGCTGCTTGCCTGTTAGTCACTTAGAAATCTTCTCATCAAGTCCACGTGCACAACATTGCAGTGCTTGTGTGCACACAACCCTTATTTACTTAATTATGGCCCCCTAGTGTAAGACTAACGATAGGACAGTTCAGATGAGTCAAGGAAGATTTGTAATGGGGTTTAAGTGAGGTGAGTGCTCTTGGCTTGCTAAGAAAGAAAGAAAAAATATACCCCATATGCTAAGATCTATGGTAATACTGAATCTTCTCTCTGTGAATTATAGGGAAGGAAAAATAATTTCCCACTAATTTTGCTGCCGCCTCTGAAACTGCAAGAGTTAGCGTCACAGTGTGATCATTGCTTAGTTAAGATGGAAAAGCATTTCATTATAGGGCTTGGTACTGTTGGTGTCTGAAGGCATCCACTGAGGGTACTGGAACACAGTCTGAAGTTAAGATGTGTGTGTGTGTGGGGGGCTACTCTATATTTCTAACTCTTCTGCTCCTCTCAGTTATTTTTTCCTCTCCGCTCGTGCCTCCCTCATTTAGATAACACTGTAGAGAAGGAATAGCTCATTCAGTCTCAGCACCCTGGGCCAATGTCTAGCTGTGACTTCTTGAAAAGTTGCTTTTGCTAACTTGTTCTTTGTGAATTGAGGAATATTATAAGAAAGAGTCAAAATGCAACATGTTTGTGGACATCTGGGAAAGATATGGCCTAAGGCATGTCCATTCATTGACTATACCATATAGTATCCCTTTTCTGAAGATCTATGTGAGCCATTTTTATAAACTTAAATTCTGAAATAACTGCTTTTCCAAGTAACTGGCTTGATTCTTTTCTTTTTGGTAATAATGTAACAAGGGACCAATTTCTCTCCTTGCTTTGTCTACTAGGCAGCTCAGAACCACATTTGCAGTCCACCCCTGTGGCAACTATACAGTAAAGAACATGACTTTTGGGCCTTTTCTTCTTTTATCTTTGTTCTTAATTCTCCTTTTAGTGTAATCTGTTGTTCTGACTGTTGTCACAATGCTGTAATGTTGAATTTTTTTTTTTTTTTTTTTTGCAGCACTGGGGATTGAACTCACGACCTTGCGCTTGCCAGGCAGGCGCTTAGGCCACTGAGCTAGATTCCCAGCCCTGCTGTTTTTAAGACAGGGTCTCACTATGCCTTTCAGGCTGGCCTTGAGCTCACTTTGTAGCCCAGGCTGGTCTTGAACTCACAACGATCCGCCTGTCTCAGCCTCCCGAGTGCTGGGATTACAGGCGTGAGCCACCACGTCCAGCTGTAATGTTGAATATTATTGTTAGCTGCATTGCTTCATTTTCTGGAATGGATGGCCTTGAAATAACCAATTTAGTAAGCATCTATTTTTGTTGATGTTGTTGTTTGTTTTGTTTTTTTCTCTTACTGTATTATTGTAGAAAAGGAATAATCAGTCTGCTGTTGGGAATTTTTTATTTGCATGGAATCCAGGGAAGCCATGGGTTGATTAGATTGGATGAAATCTTCTAATTCTTTAATTCCTAATATCTCATACCTATACATCCTACTACATCATTATCCACATGAGACAATCAAGCAATTGCCAATGGTTATTGAGGTTAGGAGGGAGAGTAAAGGATGCAAAACCAGCCACAATTACTCTTCTCCCTGTACTCTTAACTTTTTTTTTTTTTTTTTGCAGCACCGGGGATTGAACTCAGAACCTTGCGTTTGCCAGGCAGGGGCTTAAGCCACTGAGCTAGATCCTTGGCCCTTGTCTTTTTGAGACAGAGTCTCACTGTGCCATTCAGGCTGGCATTGAGCTCACTTTGTAGCCCAGGCTGGTCTCAAACTCACAACAATCCTCCTGTCTCAGCCTCCCGAGTGCTGGGATTACAGGCATGCGCCACCAGGAGCGGCTCCTGTACCCTAACTCTTGCAATGTGAATCTGCAGCTGTTCCCATGAAGAGGAGCATGCTAACATCTGGACTGGTCTAGTGACCTGCTGTGACCAACAGACTAACAGAAGGGACGTCATGTCACTTCTAATTCCAAGACTAAAGAACGCTTTACAAACTGTCAGACTCCTGTCATCATTACATGAACAAGCAGATAGGCCTGTTGGGTGGGCAGCAGCATTGAGCAAGAGATGACTAATCTGGGGCTATCCAATCCAGTCAGCCTCCAGCTAACCCACCAGCAGATCAAAGACACAGGACAGGGCACAACAGGAGCAGAAGAACTGGCTAGCTGAACCCAGCCCAAGTTGCTGATCCACAGAATTTAGGACTGAGTAAACATTTTGTTTTAAGGGTGCCAATTTTGGGAGTAACATTTTCTGCAGAAAAAGCTAGTTTATCCTCAGGCCAATACCTAAAAAAATAATTAAAATTCATTATGCTCCAAACTTTGTAGTCCTCAGAATGATTCATTGTTTCATTTTGTGAATAAGAAAACTGAGAGGTTCACTAACTTTACCAAGGCCACCAGCTAGCAATTGGGTAAAACAGGTATTTGAACTCAAGTCTCTTCTTGACTTCATGCATCTGACTCTTCTCCATGCATCAAAGGACATCTCTGGCTGCATTAACTCATGCCAAGGAGAGAATTCAGCGGGGTAAAGGACAAACTGCACTCACCTTTTTTCAGAGGAGGTGGATCGGCTCCGAGTGTACCTGGGAGAGGCCCTGGGGTTTGGGGATCTGGAGGAACGACTGGAGGATCGAGTGCTGGCATAGGAGGAGCTGCGGGAGCACTCTTTCACAGGGGAGCTTTGGGCTGTGGATGGAACCAAACTAGACTTCTTCACCTCGGCACACTCCAGACATGGTGACTGAAGTCCTCTGCAGGAAGAGGAAGGTCTATTACTACTCAACTGGTCACTACTCTGGGCACATCTTGACCTAATATTTACCTCCCCACCACTGCCTAGGCTATGCTGTTCTCCCAGAAACCTCTTTCTACCTTTTCCTACCTTGGAAAGATTTGTCAAGAGGTAGGCATTAGAGGAAGAGCACAAAAAGAGACCCTACAAATGGATGGTCCAGCTCAGCATTCCCAGGTGTGAAACACATGCCACAGGTGCTGCTGCAGAATACAAGGGGTGTCCTTGGGAGTGGGCATGATGCTAAATAATGTCGGGTCAATGTCAAAAGATTTAGTCCCCTTCTTGACTTTATCAGTCCCTCTGATTACCTTAATGAGAAAGTCCTGGCTAGGTGCAAGTGAGTCCTTAACACTCTAACTGCAATTTCTCAAAGAGAGAGAAGCAGGTCCCAGGGTAGCTAACTATGATTAAATATATTATTTCTCTCTCTCTATATGTATATATGTATATTACAGCTACCTTCTATTTAGGACAAGAAATGGTAATTTTCTGCTTCAGATAGCACTGTAAGTTTTCTGTTAGTTACTTATAGAAAAAGTGAATTCTTTTTCTTTTTGTGGAACCGGGGATAGAACTCATGACCTCACGCCTGCCAGGCAAGCGCTTAGGCCACTGAGCTAAATCCCTGGCCCTAAAAAGTGAGTTCTTAAAAGAAAGAAATTAGTACATTCATAAGTTAAAAATCAAGAAGGTGACCTGTGTGTGGAGGGGTTTAAGTTTGGGAAACTGCAGATGGAGGAACTGATACTGCCAAAAAGGTGAATGGGGACATTTTCAGACTTTTTTGCTCAGAGGATAGGCACTTCACAAGCACTGTTTCATGTAGTCTTCTCAGCAACCTTATGAGGTTGGATCTACTATTATCTCTCATTTACAAAGACTCAGAAGGGTGAGGTACTTGGTCAAGGTCACCCAGAATCCCAAACTCTAACCTATGTGTCCCTGTCACCTCCTCAGCTCCCTACCTTCTGTGTCGATGGCTCCTTTGATTTAAAGCTGATGCATCTTCCACTCAGGTCATATCGACTGAGCTCTCTGCCCACAGCTGGCATGACACAAATAGCTATGGATTTAACCATCATTTATATATCAAAGTGCAAGGCAAGGTCTAAATTATTTAATTTGGCTGTCTGCATATATTAAATTAACATTCAGGTAACATTCAGTTTTGGGGACAGATTTGTATTTGAATGCAGATGCTGCCACTTAGTAACTGAGTTTCTCAACTACTCTAAGCCTCAGTTTCCCCCATATGTTTTTTAAAAAGCTTATCATAGTATCTATCCCATAAAGATTTTATAAGGAATTAAGAAAGACTATTCATGGACAGTATTTTGCATAGTACCTCACATGTGTTAAGACCTCAATGAATATTAACTGCCATTATTTTTATTGTTATTATTGCTACTCTGAGTTTTCCCTGCATAATACCCTGCTGTGTATCAGTAAGCACGTGGTCTCCATCTCCCCTCTGGGAACTTCACTGCCTGTTCTTGGAGACACTGATATTTGCTCTGACCCAGCTCTGGTTCCCGGCCAAGTTTAGGCATGAGCTGAGGCCAGGGATGTCCCGGGATAGGCCAGCCAGAGGCTACATCTACATGTGGATGCCAAGCTGTTTATCCAGGACTGAAGCAGGCTATGTACTGGGGACAAAGGGTGCTCTGTCCTTGAAGAAGCTGTTAACTGCTTCAGTGCTAAGGCTCTGGTCACCTTTTAGAAATCTTGGGCCCTTTGAACAAAGACAGACTCCCACCCCCAGAAAGAGGCAGATTCTATTGTTTGCCTGGTAGAGAACACTGGGCAAGCTCTCCCTACTCTGCATCTGTGCACCTACCCCATGAATTGAAAAACTCCAGAGGGAATGGATCATGCCCAACACCAAGCTCAGTGCCTAACATAGAGGAGGTGCCCAATATCAGGTTGAGGGGTAAATAACTGAATGAAGGTGCAGACTAAGCAGTCAGTACATTTTAGTAGCCATTATTTTGGCAGTACACTCAGTAATCAGCATCTTCTAGGCATTTCTTGAGTGAGAGAGAGCAAAAGGGCAATGAAGCAGAGGAACTGTAAACTGGTTTGTAAGCAAATGTATGGGTGTGTTTTCTACAGAAAGGTTTCATCTACCAAGTCTGCTGAGGTGAACAAAAAATCTTTTACCTAAAGGTCTATCTGTCTGTCTATCTATCTATCATCTATCAAATCTTTAATTAGTAAGCTTTATTTTAGAGGAGCTTAGCATAATTGAATGGAAAGGATAGGGAATTCCACGTGATCCCTTCCCCGACACGTGTACAGCTGCGTCTCTCACTATCAACTCCCCACTGGTGTATTTGTTATGGTTAATGAACTACCTTGACACATCATTCTCACTCAAAGCCTAGTTTATATTAGGATTCATTCTTGGTGGTGTATATTCTGTGGGTTTAGAGAAATGTGTAACTGCATTTATCCATCATTGTTGATCATACAGAATAATTTCAGTGCCTTAAAAATCCTCTGTACTTTTCCTGTTCATCCCTCGCTCCTTCATCTGCTGGCATCTACTCATCTTTTTACTTCCTCAATAGTTTTGCTTTTTCCTGAAAGTCATATAGTCATACCATACGTTTAAGCCTTTTCAGATTGAGTTCTTTCACTTAGCAATATGCATTTAAGTTTCCTTCATGTCTTTTTGTGGTTTGACGAAGCTACTCTTTTATCTGTGAATGATATTCTATTGTCTGGATATAATAGTTTATTTATCCATCCATCTACTGAAGCACATCTTGGTTGCTCCTAAGTTTTGGTAATTAGAATAAAGCTTCTGCAAATATCCATGTGAAGGTTTTTGTGTGGAGTATATTTTCAATTCATTTAAGTAAATACTATGGTATATTTTTAAGTGGCCACGACTTAAAAATAAATTAATGATAGATTTTCTCTGAGACTATTGATAAAACTGGCATCCACTTTTGTCGGCATAGCCTCCATCCTTCCGATTTCAACACCTTAGTTTCGCTTGCAGATGAATCTGGGAAGGGCGTCCTTCTCAGTCCCAACTGTAATGTGTGACACATTCTAGTCAAGAGCACAGCATCCTCTAGGCTAGAGTGCTTGGTCCAGGGCTGGGCAAGTGACCTAAGCAGGGCCAAGTGCAGCCAATAACCACTTTCCTTGAGGTCTCCAACTAATTTTTAGGGAAAAAAAATTCCTAAACCAACAGAATGTGGGCTGCCTAGCTTATCTGCCAGTTCTCTCGGAGTGTCTGCCTAAGGATGAGGCCAACGGAATGGGGAAGTAGAACCGAGAGATTAACAGTACAGATTCCCTGTGACTATTTGGAGCCCCTAGACCCTGCTGTCCCTGAAGCTAGTGCTCTTGGGAAAAAAAAGTTTGAGTTGAGTTTTCTCTTCCTTGAAAATAAGACTCATGGGAGAAGGATGAAGACAGACTGGAGAAAGCTGAGACCCTTTCTCCCCACCAAGTACACTGACCTTGACTCTCTGCCCCTGCTGGGGGGAGAGAGATTCTCCAGACTGGTCCCTTTGTTCTGGGGTGAGGAGGTGGTGAAGGAATTCCCTGAATCCGAGGTGTTGCCACTGTTGAGCTCCTGGCTTTTGTTGAGACCCGCACTGGGACTCCCCTTCTCCTGGCCCTGAGACCTGGCTGAGCTGGTTTGCGTGGAGGGTGGCGAGGACGTGTCATTGCCTGAGTCATACTCCTGTGAGCGTCCTCGGGAGGTGGCGAGCGGACTGGCTGTTTTGGTAAAGAGGTCAGCGGCAGACCCCGACCCAGTGATCTGAAAGCAAAAAGACCCGTCGGACACTGCTGAGCTCTGGGCCGTGTCTAAATAACTGAGAATGTTTACCGTCATGATGCACTGTAACGAAAGGAAAGAGAGAGGAGAAGAAAGAAGAGACGCCAAAAAACAAAAGCACAAATTCCTGAAAGAATACCACAGAAAGGAGATATTTTTTTACCCCCTGCTAGGATAACTGGAAGATTTAGGTATCATGCAGAGAAAAAGCATGCGATCCAGATTAAACAAAAGCAAAAGGAAATTATACAAAATTTAATTTCTAACGAATTAACTGAAACAAAAGAGACAACTCAATAGAAAGGGGTATATATACACCCCTAACCTAAAATAATAATAAAAACAAAGGAAGGGGAAGAGGGAAAATAAACGGGGCTATGGACCTGAAAAAAATATATCTTGGAAACTAAAAAAAAAAAGAGACAAAGTCAAAATTTTAAACTTCAACCAAAACCTCAATTAATGTAGCTTTTTTTTTTTTTTAGAAAAAAGAAAAAGCTGCCTGAATAGAACCTTGAATAAATGTCACATGGGGAAAAGAAATGAAATAAAGATGAGAGTCTTGTGTGTGTGTATGTGTGCATGTGCGTGTTTTTAAAAATATAAAGTCATGGTCGCACATTGACATTTGAGCAGTTTTCAACTGAAGGGGAAAAGAAAGGAGAGGGGCAAAATAAATGTAAGTCAAATAGTCTGACTGAAAACAAACAAACAAAAAAAGGTCTCTACAGGTATTTGTGTATGTCCTTTTCCCCTTGTAGAAGATAGCTAAGGATCTTGAGTGGCTTCTAATAAATTCTCTCATGTCTTTGCGGATTATATCCACTTACCAAGCAAGAACTCCTCCTTTAGTAGGTAAGGTGTAAGAGAAAGGGAAGAGCGGGCAACGTGAGTCCATCATCAGAGTCGCAAATGACAAGAAAAAACACACACCTTTCTGCACATCCTCACACTGGGCCCTGAACTTTGAGTTTCGGGTTTCTTTTTTTAGCGTTCTTGATAGGAGGGGCATCCATTCTGTTTGTTTTTCTCATTCAGGGGATGTAACTCAACCTAGTCAATCACTTCATGTCCCAGTTGGATCAGGAAACCCTTGCTCTGGATGCAAACGGGGCTACGGCATTGCATGGATTTGGGTATGGACCTCCAGGGCTTACAGAGGAGGGGGTAGGTGCTTTGCAACTGACTCCTTAGGAAAGGGTTTGAGGATTTGGTTTTGGCCTAATTGGGTATGAAGACTGGCCCTTAGGACCCAGATTTGCACTGATCTAGGACAGATGATGGAATAGAGGAGGTGATAGAGAGCCATCACTGGGAAGGCAGTTGGAGTTGTGATAGCAAAATCGATGGTTTTCTTTAATGTTCAGATCAGTAGCATACCTGCGATGACAGTGAATCTGGTTTTGGCTCCTGACAACAGTACCATCTTCAGCTGTGAGCAAGAGGTATCCCTGCCCTGAGCATTCCCTAGTGATAACCCAAGAAATCTTTGGGGCCAAGAGGGCACCCCATGGAGAACATTTCCCCCACCTGACCACTCTGTGGGTACCTGCGACCCCAGTACTTTCTGTTTAAATGGTCCCTGAGCTCCCCTTCTGGGTATTTATATGTCTCACCTATGAATTTATTTTCTCAGGAGTGGACCATGCTTCAAGGGTGCATACTCTTAGTACAAGGGTGGCTATTGGATAGAACTCAGATGTCCATGCTGAGGTACCTATGTCCATGTGTGGGGGGCCCAGCACAGTGTCAGCAGTGAGAAGCAGAAGGGAGGAGCCCAGACTTTGGGCAGGTTCTCCTCACAGTGTCACTTCATGTCTTGCCTCTGCAAAGGACCCAAGATGCTGAATTCAAAGCTTATTTTCAGGTCATTTTGCAGATGTTTGGCAAGCTAGGAAGACATATTCTATCAATGTTTACAAACTTGATTTATGAACATTTAGACTGTAGAATAGTAGACCTTTTTCTGTAGTCTGACTCTGGGCCCCACACATTGCAAAACTTCACCACTGAGAGTCTACCCCCATTTACGTCACCATCCCATGGTCCTTAGGCCCAAAGAAGGGACTACTAGGCTTTTCTACACCATTTCTGACTCCCAGCAATTAGTCACAAGGGTGAAACACAGAGACCTGGAACTTTAGGAATAATAGCAATAACTCGAGAAGCTTAGGGTGTCAACTCCTGGGGCTGGGATGGAGGCCCCCAGGGTTTCTTTTATGGATATTTCTGTGAGGGTTTGTGCACAGGCATGGTGGTGGTCCTGCTCTGCCAAGTTCAACCTAGTGTAGCTGCCATGTTACCTTCTTGCTGATCACGCTAGCTTTGTCTTGCAGGTAAGATCTCGAAAGTAAGTGAGCCCAGGTGGAGTTTTCTAGTGAGATTTGTTTTAAAAGAACGTCTGGATCCTGTTCCCACTCAACTCCTATTTGCCTTCTGGTTTGCAGCTGGGATGACATGTCTGCTAGCCTGTGAAGTTCAACGGTGACATGTGTGTTTTCTCCACCACTGCCTCTGCCAGGAATGAGGAAGTATAGTGCTAGAAGCTAGACCCAGGAACCTGAGCTTTCGGACTGAGGCTTGATCCAGGAACGGGTCAAGGAATCTCTGTTCCAGAGTTAGTGAATGTGTGGGAGCCAGTATATCACAAGTGAATCTGGCCAGCCCATCCTCAAGGGAACAAGGCTAGAATCTAATTCAAGGGCAGAGGTCTGTGAATGCAGCACTTTCCAGTGTCTCCTGGCTTGTTACCTGGGAGCATCCAGGCTGGGTCTTTTCTCTCCCAGTTATTTGTCCTCAGTTTTGATGTCTGTTTCCAAAGCGTTTTCCCTGATGTGTTATAGGACCTCATGAGTCAGGATTTACAGTGTGATGTCCTTTCAGGATGGTGGATGAAGAAGGGCACCTTGCCTTGTGCACATTTTTTAGCCCCACCCTGAACTCACAGGGATGTTTTCAGGTTCTCTCCACCTGACTATGATTTGTATGGTTAGAACTGAGAACTCTACAGGCAGCCTACTTTTCCATCATTACCAGAAAACAGAGATAAGCATATTACTGAAACATTCTTATTAGGTTGACCGTGGTGTGTGAAAATATCAACTTCTCCTTTTTAGAAGTCCCATTTGTTTGCCTGAATTCAAACTCTTTGACATGAATTACAATATCCTTTGCAACTAAACCCTGCAGACTTCACAAATATCATCTCTTCCACACACTTCCATGTTAGCTGCCATGATCTAAGCTGACCAGTTTGAGTTTTCTTGGTTTTCCCACTATGTCTTTCTCTCCCAAACCCAGTTATTTGTATATGTTATTTCCTTTGCATAGAACGCTTTTTATTTCTTCCCCACTAGCAAAACTAAATTTATTCATCCTCTAGGTTTTATATCACCTCCTCTAGAAAGCTTTCTCTGATCTCCCAGACCAGGCTAGCAGAGTACATTGTACACTCATTCATTCATTCAGTCTTTCATCCATTCATTCACTCAAGAATGAGTGCCATTTGTGTTACAGCACTGTTACTCTGAGCTGTAGTTGCTTGTAATTGCTCTGGATGGAGAGACCGTTAGGGGCAATACAACTGGCATCCTATAATATCATACATGGGCACTAATCATGCAAATCTCACTCTGTTTGGCTTGCTTACAGGATAGTTTGGCAGGGAGCAAGCAGCCATCCAAAGTCATGTCTTCCTTATTTTTTAGCTGAACCCTATCTGGTTTTATTTTTACAAGTCCTGATGGCTCTGTTTGTAATTCCACATGGCAGGGACGTTTTAATAAATTCATCATTAGAAATGTCGGGATAGTTTAATGGCCTTCTAAACCCTGACTCCTCCTTCTTCAGAACACTCCATCCACCCACATGAGGAAGAGGAAAGAAAGGTACAATTGAGGGGAACCAATTGTGGAATGAGGGTGCACTGAGTGTGGAGTGGGGTGATACTGTGAAAATGCAAAGGAGGCCTTTGAGTCATGAATGCCCTGATGGGTTGGATGATGGAGGACCCCACATGTCTTCCTGTCTGTGGGCCTCTCTTTTCTAGCCAGATAGTTCTTCTGGCCCATAAGATGCAATCACCACTTGACATTGACATGATAGGCAGTTCCCCTTTGCTCCTTGCTGTCACATTATTTAGATAATTGGCCTCTTAAACTTCATTTTTGAAGAGCCCTTTTACAACTGTTGGGAATCTCTGTGCATGTAACTACTCTATCCCTGTACAACAGGCTGGGAAATGCTCCCCAAGACCATCACCAGAATGTGCCACCCCAGATTTATCATCCTCCAGTAATAATGTCTTTGTGGTACTCAGGATCTCCTTTACAACCTAGAACATCCACAGCAGGGCTCTGTTCTTTGGTCCAATCTCCATCCCTTCCTCCATCTCAACCCTCATCCTTCCTGTCCTGCCATTCCAGAAGCCTACCTTTGGGGTAGGGCACAAACTTCAGTCCCTGTAAGATAGGCCTCATTGCCAAGTAAAATAACTCCTGTCTAACCTGGATTCCAAGACATTGAAACAGGAATTAGAGTGCTGATAGTTTATTTGAGAGGAAAAGGAGCCTCTGTAGGGGAGTGGGGAAATGAGATGACAGAACAAATCAAAGATACATTATCAGTCCATAAAGGGGGCAGCAGTAGCTGAATTCCATGGGGGCCACTGTGGGAACCAATGTAGAATGCATACCCCAGCATTAACAGCAGCGAAGGAAGGATGAAACTGGGGATTTATAGACCAGTTGTGCAATGTTTTCGGGCAGGAAAGTATCATCTAGAAACCGTAAGACAGCTGTGTGCCCTGAATCAGGGAGGATGAGGAGACATCTATATGAGAAGGATGTGCTTTAGTACCCTAAAGCAATGTGGGAAAGCTGGTCAGCCAATTGGTGCTTTATTTTGGATATGTTTTCTTTTGCCCACTTTCCATGTTTGTAAATAAATTTGAGTTAATCATCAAAATGTGTGAAGTGGAGAGATCTCACATAATAACCCCATTTCCAGTTTTTGTTGAAAAAATAGGATCTGGGCTCACATTTCCTGGCAGTAATGGGTTTGAGAACAATCACAGCTGTTCCTTTTAGACAAGGCATGTGCTGTCCTGGCCCTAGGCTGCGTGGGATCACTTAGTATCTATTCGTTAACTGACCCCCAAGACATCTGAATTCAAGACCCCCGTTCTGAAAATCTGCTGCTATCCTGATCTTACTCTAAGCAACACAAGCACAGTACATCTTCTATGCTTCATCTCTCCTTCCCAGCACTATGAGTGTACTGCACGTTTTCCCCATCTCAATACTTTTAATCCCCATGGGACACTTCTCAATGAAAGGAATCGGGAGACCAGAGCCATTAAAGGATATCAGGACCCCAGAGCTATTACAAATCCTTCCACTCTGGACCTGAGATGCCAATTTTATATATAGTATATATAGTTATGAAATCTCATATATACTTATATATATTTCATACACATTTTTATATATATATACTTTATAAATATATGTATACAAACTTTTAAAGGGAAATTTGCTTTTCACAAACTTGTATCTTCCTTTTATTTTTTTAATCTCTCAATATGAAGCTCCAATATTTTTTTCCTCATCACTCTTTCCCTCCCTTCCTCCATCCTTCCTTTCTTCTTTCTTAACCCAAAAGCTTTCCTGGCTGCTTAATCTACTCCATGTTAACACTTGGGTTTTTCTAATAAGTAATTAAATCCCCCCATCACAAACCCCACATCCCCTGTGTTTCATTGGAAATCTCTCTCTGCCCTCCAGGGGAGCCGGCACTGTTATTTATTGTTTTTGTTTCAAATCATTATTTAATCAAGAAGGGAAAAAAGGCAACCTCTCACTTACACTTCAAAATTTAATTTCAGATGAATTCCGAGATCAAGAGGCAGCTTGGCCTAATAGGTTACAAAAATACAATCAAGAAGAGAATTCCAATTAAACTGAACAAGTCCATTTACGGAGCTTCAAATGGCCCCATGGAGAGAGACAGCTATAAATTTTTTACTCCCTCTTTGCCATATGGGGGACTGGAAATTCTCATGCGAGAACAGAGCTGCATAGCAGAGCTTTTAGCTAGAGGGTTCTGGTTATTCCTTTTTTCAAAAAAAAAAAAAGAATCCTTTTGTTTCACAAAGACATTAAGTTTATTTTTCTTGCTGTTGTTCATCTTCCTTTGAACACTAATTAGGAAGACAGCAAAAGAATGGATTCATTGACCTGCTGGGAGTTCATCAAAGAGGGGGAGGAGGTGGAGAAAGAGAGAGAGATCTGCTGAGATTATGAGGTGGTGACAAAGTCCTCTAAGATCGGGTCATCACCAGGGCGTGCAGTGCAGCTGATCGGGGTAGGAAGAGGTGGTTTGACCTCCTTGCTCCTTCCGTTCGCCAGGAGATTGAAAGGAATAGTGGCTTCTGGCTCTCCCTTTCTCGGTAACTTCTCTGGGCCCCTGCTCATCAGCTTTTGAAAAAATCTCTACACAGGCCCAGTTAGACAATATTTTTCCCTTGCCCAGATTGAAAAGACAAAGATAAGTTCAAAGTAATGAGGTTTTCATCCCGCACAATGCATTTGATTTAGACATTTTCTGGCCCAAGGTCATGTCCTTCCTACATCTTTTAGTGGTGAAATGTTCCATGGATGATGAAAAATGGTAGTGCTCCTTCTGTCCTTAGCACAGGTAAAAGTTGACACTACTATGTCACTTCTCACTAAAAAAAAAAAAAAAGCAAAAAATACAAGTGGTCCCCCAAATCCCCACTGTCAACCCATTCTTTTCTACCCTTTGGGTCCTCTCAGCAGCAATGAATGGTTTGGATATTGAGGCTTCCAGGGGTGTCCAATAGACTGGGGCAAGGTTCTGAAGATCCACAAACTCTCCTTCAGCCTCATTTTCCCTATCTGCAAAAGGGGGAGTATATTCCCTTGACTTTTTTCCACAGTTGTGAAGTCCACCTATAATTCTGGATATGATTAAGCTTTTCAAGGCCAGAGATTGCTTCTACACTTATTTGGAACAAGTTTTAAAAAGCTACTATGATGACAAATAGTAACAGTAGCATCTGTTGTATATGGAGTGCTACACCTACAAAATTGGGATAAGCTTTTCACACAGAAGTCGCACATAGGTAAGCACTGCTGTTTGCAGTGACTGGAACAGTGTCTAGCACATAGTAGGTGCTTAACGCACGTTTCAAAAATAGTGGATTCTGTGTCTTACTTCATCATCATAACAATTCTGTAAGTAGTTGCCATTATTAGCCTAAGACACAGAGGAGGATACTGAGACTTACAAAAGTGAAATGACACAAAGGAGGTTATAACTAAATACATGGATTCTGAGGTTGGACTTTCGGGGTTCAAAACCTAGCTTTTTTACTTGACTTTTCTAGGCTGTAGTCTAGAAAAGGAGGTATTAGTGGCAGTTCCCCTACAGGGCTATTATAAAAAATAAATGACAAGGATTCATGTAAAGAATTCAGTGAGACATCTGGTGCATAATAGTTGCTCAGTAAGCATTAGTTGTTGCTGTCACCCACAGCCTCACAGAGAGACAGGAGCAAGGACTGCAGAGAGCCCAGATCTGCTCCCTTGTCTTTCTTCATCATTTATGCTGTTTTGCCTTCTCCAGCTTACAGCTATCCCTTTGCTGGATCGCATGTTCTCTATTATTTTTCTTTGTCTTGTCATCTGTGCAGGTGTCAAGAAGTAGGAGGCCACTACTGGCCCAAGCTAAAAGCATGAAAGGAAAAAGAAAGAATCCTGCCCTTATCCTGGGTCCAGCTTCACTCTGATCAGGCCCCTTCTAGAGTCCTTCTCCAGCATGGGGGATTTGACAGAGAATCCCACATGATAGAGAAAAGGCTTGGCCTCACCTTGGCCCTCAGCCTTCTCTTCCTCTCATTCATCTGCCATGCTGGTTGTCAGAGTAAGTTTCCAAGACACAGCCCTGATTCATACCAGCCCCATTTCCTTCCAATTGGGTTATCTTCCTGGGTCACTTTGTCTCTCAAAGCCTAAATTTTCCCATCTGCAAAATGGTGATAATAGTTGCATCTTTCTCAAAGAACTGTTGTGTGGATCAAATGACAGCAAAACTGTGTTAAGTATGTGACAAGGCCTGGCACATAGTGGTATTCCTTCCTTCTTCCTGCTATTAACCATTTCAAACTAATGAACTTCTACCCATTCTCCACAGCCCAGGACATCAAGACATTTTCTGATCCTTCCTCTGTACATTGTACTTGCTTCCATCACTGCCAGAGGCGACATTAAAATTATCAACACTCACTTGGGTATAGGCATTATCCCACTAGAACAGATGTTGGCCTTGATGCTGGAGGGAATTGAATGTCATATTTTAGTGGCTGGATTGTGAGGAGGCACAGAAAGTATCAGGGGAAGAAAGGGATGGATGGGTTGACCGGGGGTGGGGTGAACTGGTGACAGGGACTGTTTCCCAACTGGCATGCAAGTATTTGAGGGTTTTCACAGGCAGAGTCAGTGTGGGTGCATACAGATTTGATCTTAACCTTAAGAATAACACTATAGCCCTATATTGTAGCAGTCTGTTGGCTACTAGACTGTGAGCTCTAGGAGTTAAAGAAGACTACTTATTTCATCTCCCTGGTGCCTGGAACAGAAATGGTTGAGGGAAAATAAGGCCCACCAGTAGCTTGTTAAGGGGCACTACCCCATCTCCATAGGACATTCTATTTGATTCCAGGCTCTGTCCAAACAATAGAGTTGCAACTTATTGTAGCTCACCAGGTAGAATTTCAGTAATAGTCAAGTCCTACATTTGCATAGTCATATATGCAAATGAGCCCCGCTGATGTAATGTACCCACCCCTGACATTTTAAAGAGCTGTGCATGTTAAATGCCAGCAGCTGAGTGTGGCAGGAGCCATGGTATAGAAGACCCTTCATGCTCAGGTTCCTATTCACCTCCAGAGGCCTGCAATGGTATCTCAAACCTCATCTCCAATCTTCATTTCTCCCTTTCATTGACTAAATTCTGCTCCTCCTTCATTTCTCAGATCAATCTTATTTCTTCTGCCTACCTGACTCCTAATCCCTTCCTCTGCCTGCTAACCTTCTCCCTGACCCAAGCTTTGATTTTTGTGCACTGTCTGTTTCTCCCCATTAGAAGACACGGGCTGTTTCTTTTTTACTCATAGGATCCCAAAATCCAAAGCAGACCCTGACCCTTTGTAGTTGCTCAATAGATGCTGATAGACTTGAATGAATGTTTGACAGGTGATTCAATGAAACAGACTCTGCTGTTATCTCTAACATACAGAAAAACTTTAGCAGACTTTTGGAGCACCTTTGGTCCAACCTGGAGCCTTCTTCTATGTCTGCCCTTGTAATAGAGAAGATGAGAAAGGTCTGATTGGGGAAGGTACTCAGAGGACCAGATTCAGGGGGTATCTGATTTTTCCAGGAGCCAGGCAACCTGGATGGGGTAAACATAGTCATCTGGGCTGCAGCTGCCATTTGAAACAGAAAGAAGCTTGTCTCTACCATCTCTATTATCACTGCTACCTCGGTTATCACTACTACGCTGCTGTCTCTAGCAGCAAACATTAGATAGACTTACTACAGGTCTACCACATTCCATGGTTTTTATTTACATTAAGTCCTGACAATCTCATAAGGTCAGTCTCTGATTGTTGTGTTTCTGATTTTAAGGAAAATGAGACACAGAATTTATATAACTTGCTCAAAATTCCACAGCTGCTCAAGTGCAGAGCTGGGACCTGGAATGTTGTTATCATCACATTACTAATATTCACTGAGTTTTGCCCCTGGGTCAAGCACTGGGCTCAAAATTGTCTTTTGAATAAGAGACTGGTTTTATCTATTATTATTATAGCTATTATTATTTTACAGATGAGGAAACTAAGGCTCAGAAAGGTTTACATAACCATACATAGCTTCAAGCCAGGATTTGACCACATAATCATAATCCATTGCTTTTAACAAGTCCCCCTTGCCATAGTCCA
The DNA here is from genome assembly GCA_004365215.1 of Cuniculus paca. NCBI lineage: Eukaryota > Metazoa > Chordata > Mammalia > Rodentia > Cuniculidae > Cuniculus > Cuniculus paca. The sequence continues at coordinate 24,351 of RJWT010001583.1, forward strand.
CGGAAGTCTTCTCTTTTCTGTGAACCTCATTTTCATTCCTGATAATCAGGGCAATGGGCTTACGTGAACTCCTAAGGTCCCTGCTATTATCTGTAACAGGGAAACAAACCTTGGGGCCAGGACTCTTGGTAAATCTTTGGTCCAATCTGGAGCCTTCTTTCATCTCTGCCTTTGTAAAACAAAAGACGAGAAAGGACTGAGCGTGAACTACATCTGTGTAGGCAGAGATGACCCTTGGATGTCAGCTCTTCTGATAAGGGCTTGGCTCACTTGGGACACTGAACCATGTTATTCCAAAGCCATCCAAAACCTGTGTGTTTTAGGATGGCTAACTGCCAGGAGCCAACCTGGTAACATTAATGACTGGTGTGGGAGGCAGATCCAGCTTTCTGCAACATCTTGACAGACTTAGCCTTGTTGGGAAAATATCCCTGACCTACAGTATAAATTGTTTCCAATGATGCTTAGTACTAGGGTCAGCTGGGGCTTTCAGATTAGCTGCCACAAATACTATGACCAGGGAGGTTGGGCATCCCTAGCTAATTCGAAAACATTCTTCTACATTTTATTGCTTATTTTTCAAATTTATTTGTTCCTTTGCCCCTGGAAGGCAAGTGGGATAACCATGCCCATTTCCCAGTTGAGGGAGCTGAGGCTGGGAGGGGTAAAATGATCAATTTAGCCAAGCCAAAACTTGCACCCAGGTTTCTAGATTCTCTGCTGTAGAAATCTCCCTTTCTTTTGTGGTATTTGCAGTTGAATTCAGGGTCTATAGATTGGGCTACATTCTCAGCCTTGTCTTTCTTTCTTTCTTTCTCTCTCTCTCTCTCTCTTTCTGACAGGGTTTTTCAAAGTTGCCCAGGTTGTGCTTGAACTCGCGATCCTCTTGCCTCAACCTCCCAGAGTGCTGAAATTATATGTACCCATCACCACACCTGGCTGAGAAACACTATTTTAGGACACTTAGGGAGGAGAGAATGCAAGTGCATACTTGCCTCCTACAACTACTCAGTAACCATGGGCCTCCTCACAAAGAAGGCATCTAGGGAGAGTTGTGGATGGTCCAGGTAGGCAGAAGATTTGGAGCAAAATGAGACCTTGGTGATTCAAGGTGGCTTGATTGGAGAAGAAGAGCTTCCCAGAACGATCTGTGGATAACTATTATATCAAGCAGGGCTCTCTGTGGTTTATCACTGCCTCACATTTCCTGACCTCCCTGCAAGCAACCCTGAACTTTTTCTTGCTTCTATCCTATCCTTTCTAAAGGAGAAGCTCTCTAAAGCTTTCAAGATCTCATAGAGCTGGACAAACAGGTCTTTTTACAGCTGTTGGCTGCAAGTGTTGGCTGTGCCAACACTGACTTTTCCCCTCCTTGTGTGCCCTTCCCATTGGCATCTATAATAGACCTTCGCCTACTTTATCTTGTTGGATAGCCTCAACAATCCCATATGGAAGGTATTACTTCAAGTTCATCAATGAGAAAACTGAGACCAGGTCGCTTGCCCAAAGCCACACAGCTAGGAAGTAGCAAAGCTAGGATTTAAATTCAGAACCGTCTCTACAGCTCTGCTCACAGTGAAATCAAGTTTCAGCTACTCCTTGTTGACCCAGGGGAATGTGGCAGGCACAGCCCAGGGCCAGTTTGTTAAATTGGATTTGCTCTTGCCTCGCTCTGTGACTTTACCCTGCATCTTAACCTTTCTGAGCTTGGTATTTGTTTCATTATGTGGAAGGGACGACTGACAGCAGCTGTTCCCTCAAGTCCTCAAGACCTTGTGTGGACACATGAGAAGAGACAGGTCAAGTATTATGAGCTCCTTAGAGGAAAATTCTCATATAAATTCAAGGTCACATTTATAGCTGGAATCAAATTCCAGCTGCCAACAAATGCTGCCAGCCAGCTGGCATAAAAGATGCAGAATTTGAGTAAAAACTAGAGCCTCTGCCATGTCAAAGACCCTTGTTTCCCTCTCTTGTCAAAGAAATCTCCTGTGATATCTCACACATGTACTCTTGCAGGTGTCACTCTGAAGACCAATATTTATAATAGAACATCCCCCTGATAAAAGATTCTGAGTATTTTAGTTTTTCTTCCTCTGCCCCCCAAATCCCCAAGCCAAGTGCTGCCAAAGGCTGCTGAATGACCATTTGGTTAAACAGTAATGAGGTCTGGAGCCAGTGGGATATTTTGCCCAAAACTGAATTAAAATGTGGCATATACTGCCCTGAACTTGAACCTCCACCTCCCCCAAGTGTTGTGGCAAGGCTGGCAGAGGAGGCTGTACAGAATACTTACTACACCCCTGGCTGACAGGAAGCTGAGCATCTGGAGAGGCTGGCTGGGTGGGTGGCTGGACCGGGCCTCCGGGCTGGCCTTGCCGAGGGTCTTGAAGCAGCGGCGGGAGTGCCTTTGTCGGGACTTCCGCCCTTCCTCAGGGGACCGGCCTCGATGCCTGGAGGCAGGGGAGAGAGACCTGAGGGTCTTTTGAAGATGAATAGGATAGAGAGAAGATTGAGGGACCAACATGATAGTGTGTTTGTATGTGCTGGGACATGTTCATACGATTTAATCTCTGGGTATGTTTGAATGTGTGCATGAAAATGGGACTGTGTATTTATCTATTCATACATCTATTCATCCTTCCAGCTACCTACCCACTGATCCATCCATCCATCCATCCTTCTACCCATTCATTCATCCATGCATCTATCCAGTCATCCATCTAAGCATCCATTCAATCTCCATTCATTTATTCATTCATTATCTCATCTGATGGTTTGATAACTGCTTATTCTTATTCTTTTTCTTTTCTTTTTGAGACAAGGTCTCACTGTGCAGTTCAGGCTGGCCTTGAACTCATTTTGTAGCCCAAGCTGGTCTCGAACTTGCAACAATCCTCCTACCTCAGCCTCCTGAGTGCTGAGGTTACATGTGTGTGCCACCATACCCGGCTCTGACTATTCTTGTACCTGACACTATTTTGATGGCTGAAGTTCATCTGTGAAGAGAGCAAAGGTCTTTTCCTGATTTCTTCATGTCCCTGTGTGATTTCCTGCCAAGTGACCATGTTTGGGCATGCCTGTCAGTGTTTCCATGAACTTGTTTATAAATGTAACTGTCTGTATTCCTTCTGTGCAATGGAGGCAAAACATTGAGCGTTACCCAAAATATTGGGGAAAAGGCGACTGGACAAAAAAATCCAGAAATAGCTTCTGCAAACTTGTTATGTTTAGATCTGGCTGCCTTGTCTGTACTGAAATCAGGGGTGTGTGTGACCCTTGGGATGGGCACATTTGGTGCATTTTCCATCAACTTTCTGAGACACAGTAGGAAATGAAAATAACACCATATGGATTTGTCAGCACCTAGAAACCCCTCCTGAGGTGATTTCAGAGTCCTCTCTACAACTTGAAGACATGGGAAGATCAGGTACTACTTTTCCATTTTGCAGATGAAGAAACTAAGTGCTGTGAGGCATCTAGGATCCTGCCTGAGGTCACACAGCTTAAAAATAGCAGGGTAAGAACAGTTTTCTGCACTTGTAGGAAATGACCTAGTTCTTCTGATTATTTCTCTGGACTGTGCTTCTTTGCTCTGGCATCTTCCAGGTCACTTTCCTACTGGGTATACATCCCATGTGCTAGCTTTCAGTCTACTCTCTGGAGAGCCCTTCATCTCAACAGGCACTCAGGAGGCAACACCACCAGGAGACAGGGCAGCAGCAGGATACCTACAGCTAGTGTCTGTGATGTTAACCATTTCTCTGGCAGGTAAGTTGCTGGGTCTCTGCATAATCATCTGGCCTAGGCCAGGAGGACTTAGCCAGGAAGAGCAATTCAGATGAGTTAAGATGAGTCACTCAGAACTGTTTACTTGTCCCAATATCCTAGCTGTGGGATCTCACTTAGGTCTCTACCCACCAAGAGGCAGTTTTCTTAGCTGTAAGTTGTCAGTGATGTGGTTTAGCGCAGGGACCTGTGCACGTCTAAACAAGCCTCATGGATGGGGCATGGGTAGCACAAGGGGGTGCAGGATGCTTCTGTAAGAGGGTGTTAGGATGAACCTACCATCACCTTTGGCTTGCAGTAGTGGTTCAGGAGAGCCAAAGGGACTAGGGCTCTCTCTTGGATTAGATGTGTGCAGAAAATAAGAGTAATTCAATAACTGGGCACCTACCTCCTTCTTATTTCGAAAGAGAGGACTAGACCAAGGCCAACAACCTAATTGCCTAAAAAGCAGGAGCCACTCAAACTAGCTAGATAGACAGGCATTTGGACAATGTGGTGTTTGGAACAAAGTTCTTGTTTCATCTGGGCACAGATCTGACTACAGAGGGGTCCTGTTTTTGTCTTGCACAATCAGGGTCACAGCATAGCCTCATCTGATGGTGATGTTGGTCATCGATGTTCAGCAGGGATACCAAGGTCAGCTCATAACAGGGGATGTCAGGGGCTACTGTGTCCACTGCTTCCCACATGGAACTACGTACTTATGATGCCTGGGGAGATTTAAACACATCACTGCCCTGACACCTTCTAGCTACCCTCCTGTGATTCAGACACACTGGTGTCAGGGCAGTGATGTGTTTAAATCTTCCCAGGCATCATAAGCAGAATCACAGGAGGGTAGCTAGAAGGTGGGACCCAGGCATTGTCATTTTTTAAAAAACTCCTGGGGTGACTGAGAAGTGCAGCTGAAGTGGAAAAGCATTGGTCTGGTTCATGGTGTTATTTTGATGATTAAGAGAGAGAAAGTATTTGGTATTGTAGCACAGTGCCTGGCACACAGCAGGATTTGAGCAAATATTGCTCTTCTTGCTCTTCCTTGTTCCTCCTCCTCCTCTTCTTCTCCTTCCCTCATCCTCATCCTGACCCCCCTTTCCTTTCCTCTTCCTCCCATCTGTCCTCCTCCTTTTCTTTTTACTCCTCCCCTCCTCCTCTGACTCCTTCTCTTCATTTCCTACTCCTTTTTTTCTCCTCTTCCTGTTTCTTGTTCTTCCTCCTTCTCTTTCTCTTTCCCCTCCCACCTTCTCCCCTTCATGCTTCCATTCTTGTCTTTTCCTTTGGCCCTCCTGCTTTCACTAGCATAAGGTGGGGCCCAGATACCAAGATTTTAAAATCTCCCCAGCTGTTGTGAACATGTAGTCAAGTGCGAGAAGCACTTCAGAAGGAGAAAAGCAGCCCCTGACATCAGGATCTGGGCTTGATGTTTCTGCTGGACCTCAACAACCCCAAACATCATCAACAACAAAACTCTACTGCCTTTTGGTTCTTATTCTTGCCCCTCTCCTTTTTCTTCTTTTGCTTCTTCCTCTTCTCATCCACAGGAGAACAACTTTCCCCTTCTCAGGCTGGGATAGTCAGTGTATCAGCATAAAGACAGATTGAGTTAGGAAAAAAGTGACTTGGAAGAGCCTTTTAACTTGGTACTTTGTGCTGTATGACCTTTCATAGGTGGCTCAGTTTCTCTGCTCAGAGCATCCCTTAGTGAGGGATGCTTTTTTTGGTCACACTTGGTCTGCCACTTAGTGCTAAATGATGAACACGTTTCTCATCTGGTACCTTGTGCCTTATACTTGTAGGTCTTTTTGCCACTAAGAGACAGTTTTCTCAGCTGTAACTCAGTGTCAGTGATGTATCTCCGTTTCCTCATCTTTACAAAGGGAGTAACAATAGTACCTTCTTCAATGGGGGTGCAGAGAGGACCTTGTGAGTCGATGTACAAAGTGCAACCTCACAGGCACTTAGAAAGCAAGTATCTGGGTTCCCTAGTGCTGCTGTCCATCCAGTCAGTGAGGCAGATCCCTGTGTGCAGTGCGGTCCTTTTCTGAGGAAGTCAGTTGCTGAGAGCAAGGCAGGGGCAGTGCTGAGCAAAGCTGAGGATAACCGTGTTATCACCTTAGCCTGTTCTCCAGGCCCAGGTGGGATGACAGGTGGGGCTCCACTGGGCAAGGGGTTACCTGTTCTCATAGCTGGAGGAGCGAGACTCTGAGCTCTGGGACCGAGAGGGACAGCGGTGATGGCGGTGGCGGTGAGACTTTCGGGGCCGGCTTCGGGATCTTGCAGGGTGTGAGGAGTAGGGGGAAGAGAGACAGAAAGAAAGAGAGAGAGAGAGAATCTTATGACAAACATCCATTTCATTCCCCAGGAGTCACGGTCCCTCCCACAGGCCTGTGACCCCTGCTTTGTACCACCCCAGCTTCCTGTGTGTTCAGGGGTCCCTACCTAGTGGTACTGAACACAGCAGAACAGGAAAGGGTTCTCTGGAGGGAATGTGGATGACTCAGGGCCTGCCCTGTCCCCCAAAGTGCAAGCAGACCTGGTGCAGATCATACCCTGGGCAAAAAGCCACTCCCCACCCCACCTGTCCCTCAGCTGAGACAGTAGTCTCTGTTTTGCACAGCTTCTGGGATCAGTCAGGTACCCTAAATGTGGGATCAGCCAGCCACTAAAAATATTACCAGCCCAAAGCCTGGTCTGAAATATAGAAAAGGTTGCTTTACCTCCAGAACAGGGGTATACTGGATTAAAGTTTTACTTTTTCAAGGAAATGTGAAAACATAGATATTTTTAATGTAAAATATTTCTATTTTAAATGGAAGTTCTTCTTTTTTTTTAAAGTTACATTTTGTGGAAAACAAAACACAATTCACAGAGTAAATTAGGCCTTTGGGCTGCCAATTTGTAACCTCAGACCTGGAAATAAGGTCCACATCTTTAGCATGGAGTCGAAAGCCTTTCAGAATGGTCTATAAGCAATCATCAAGGATTACTACCATCACTGCTATAATGGAATTACTACAGGTTAGTTCAGCTACTTGTGACCAATAACAATCCAGAAACAGTACTAGCTGTGGCAGTGGTGATTAAGGATACAAAAAAGAATATCAATGGTTGGGGAAGCCAGTGGGAGTTAGAGATGATTCTATTGAGAGGCAGTCTGGTTATCTCAAGAAAGGATACAGAGATTCCTGTAGTATAATCATCAAGCTGTGTCTCTTCCCTCTGTAAAACATTCCCATTATCCTTCTATTGAGTTCAAGCTCTGATTTTGAAACCGAAGCATCTTCAGGTGCTAACTCCTGCCCTGATCTCTGGCCACAAGTTTTGACATTTTTGCCTTGGCCTAGCACATTCAAACAACTTTGGATGTGTAACTCTCCACCTGTATCCTGACTAGCACATTTCGCAGTTGGTGATGTCCTGGTGTTGGGTATGATGACAATGACAGATCAGCTACATCTAACACATACTTCATGCCAGGCATTGTGTTTCAAGCATTTTTCAATAGACACATTTATGCCTCACAATAACTTAGGATGTAGCTTTTCTCATTATTCCCACATTGCAGATGAAGAAATGGCCCAGAGAGCTGAAGCTGCCTGCTTAACCTAGAACAGTCTCTCATTCTTGCCCCCAGTCTGGTCACCCCCTCCTGCAGGAAGACCCTGCAGCACGGGCTTCCAATTGCCACCTCTGTCCCATTTCTGTCCACCATGGGCTCCTCTAGGCCAGAAGAATGTCTGCTCGCCTCTGTCCCTGGGCCCAGCACAAGATTGCCATATATTAAGCCACACCAAGTGCTGCTGAATAAAAGGGAGCTGAGTCACTTCAGTGCTTAAAGGCAGCTGTGACCATGGTCTTGGTGAGAATAAGCTATCATTTATCTTAAAGATGCCTTGCTTTCCCTGATCTTTCTATTTCTGTCTTCTCTCTTTCTGTTTCTCTCTCTGGCTTTCACAAACTTTTGGAAGCTCTGTTTACAGTTTCTGAGGCTCATCCAGCCCTTGGCACTAGAGAGAGAGGATACCTTGCCACCACATCTTTCCTGGTGCTCTTGTGGCTGCCTGTCCTGTAGCCTCACTGCATATGGGATGCTGAGATCTCTGAGCATTTGTGCTTAGCATGAAAACATACTCAATATATATGATTAACAATTTTGACTTTTATTGAGCAAGCCTGATTTGACAAAGATCTGCCCCAAGCTAACTAGAAGCTCTGGAGAGCATTTCTCAGGCCTTTAGGGCAGTGGCTGAAATGCTCTCCTTCACACTGACCTTGAGTGAGGAGACCCTTTTGGGTGGCCAAGCTGGACACACTCCCTCTGTGTTCCTACCTCCTCTTTTCCCTCCCCAGCAACCAACTACCTTTCATCCTATTGTCTTTGATCCTCTTTTTAGAAGCTTCTTGGCGGGAGATAAAATATTAGTTGATTGGAAAACACACACTAACGTTTGCAGGGTATAAAATAGGTGGGTTGTAACCAAATTTACTTTTAATTTGGTTGGGAACTGAACTCCAGAGGCAGCAGTGGCTGATTTGAATTTCTACTACCAGCTATAAACCTTGAAACAGCTGGGGCCTTGAGATTGAGGGCCAGAGCTTTACTGATAGCTCCTTACTGTAAACCCAGGAGGAACGGTGTGGATGCATATACTTGTTCACGCACAAACACACACATGATCAGAGCCCCATAATCCATGCACACACAGTACACACATGTGAAAACCACCACACATGCCCTGTGTGTGTAGTGCACACAGATATATAAACATACGAACAGTACACACACACAGAGTGCATAGAACTCATACACACTCGTCCATGGCGCACCTTTAAGCATACCACGCACAAACATGATGAAACAAGCACGGACACACAAATGCATTCACGTAAACACAAGTAGCTACCACACTTACACACTCTATACCCACAGTTTATGCATTTGTGCACACAATATATGCAAATGTTTGCATGACATACAATGTACAGACGGACATTTACAATGTGCACAGTACACATATATGTACTACATATAATATGTACACAATTCACACACAAGCTGCACACACAGTGGGCCCACATGCAAACTGAACAGTTGCATGCACCTACAAATGCACATGCATACACATCCACATTGTGTCATATACACAACCAAGTGCACTCATGCATACCTACACCCGCAACTTCAAGAGCACATAGCTCCCTCTTTACATCTCCTTCTTTCCCTTCCTTAGTCCCTCTGAATTATCCACCCCTTCCCCCTTTTCTTGTTTCCTTGGTAGCTACCACTTTAGCTACTAGAAACCAAGTCTCTGATCCCCCAATGAGAGTGTATTCCAGGTGGTGCCTACTTACTGTTTTTTGTGCCTCTTCTCCTCCTTTCTTTTGCTTTTTGGGCTTGAGGAGCTAAATAAGAAATGTCCAATTAATTGAAAGATGCAAAAAAAAATCTCAAAATGCAATGAAAGATAAAAATAAACAAGTAGTTAAAATGCTGAACATATAGTGGGCCTCTAGATTCAAGTAGTTTGGTGAAGGACACTGATCATTGCCCGGGACCAGAGAAGTTGCTACCAACTTTTTCATGCAGCAAGCTCTGAGAGGGATACTGACTCACACATGTGTGCTGAAAATGGGGAGCTGAGAATACTAAGCTCGGCTTTGGTAAGTTAAAAACCATGGTGGTAATAAAGGTAATAGTAGCAAAATCTGTCATTTTTGGAGGCTGTATGATAGGTAGGCACTCTGCTAAATACTTTAGATCAGCAAACTCATTCTGTTGTCTCTGCAGCCTATGGGAGGAAGGGTCATTTAATAAGGGCCCATTTACAGATAGGAAAAACTGAGCCTTGAATGGCTAAGACATTTTTCCAGGATCATAGAAGTGAGCTGGAAAGTAGCCCCAGATCATGGATTCCCAGAGTCCATACTTTCTGATCGCTGTTTAGTTTAATTTGTAAGAGAAGAGAAATCTAACACCCATGGAACTTGGTAGATTCTGAAATGTTCTGTGCATGCATAGTAAAATATTCAGTTTTGTTTTGTTTTTAATTCTGAGCCAGAGAGCTGGGCTACAGCTAGAACAGATGATAACTCAGGGCCACAGGTAATCAAATGAGGTCCAAGAAAGTGAATGCTATTTTGTTACTTCAAGCCAGACTGGCTTCAGAGGGTCACTAAGAACCCATCACTGTCCTTGGAAGGGGAAATCATTTTCACCCAGCTGCCTCAGGCCCTTAAATTAGGAACTGTCTCCACATTGCGATGCAGTCTCAGTCACAGAACAGCGCAGGACTTCCCGAAAGATCAGAGTCCAATGCCAGCTCTGCTGTTTATTTGCTGTGTGATATCTGACAACTTACTTGTCTTCTCTAAGACCCAGTTTACTCAACCATGAAATAGGGCCATTGTTCAGGCCGTGGAGCCAAGTGGATGGATGACACTGGCAATCACTGTCCATGAATTAAATGAGTAAGAGACGGGACTTCGGATTCAGAAAAATGCTGTACCTGTGGCTACTGTTATTTAAGAAGCCGCTGACACTTATCCTGATCCCATCTGATAGATTAGAGTTTGAATTTTGGTGCCAATGGCATCTAGCTCTATGGACATTTCTATTACACCTCCTGTCTTAGTCTCAGTTTCTCCATCTGTAACACAGGGACTGTGAACATATCTCCTACACAAAGTTGTAATGGGAATTAATGAGTATTAAATACATGCACATGAAGAAGGGGCTTAGTGCAGGGTCTCCTTTGTGGTGAGTTTTCAATAGATGAAAGCTTTATTTATGTTCACCTGGTGTTTCCAATACACCAAGATTTGGTCTCTGTATCTCTGGCCAGCTCTTGGAAAATTTAGGTGGAGTGATAGAACTGCATATGCCCCATCTCAAGATTTCAACCAGTGGTAGAAACAGGCTCAACCAGAGCTAATGGGGCTTTCCTGGGAGGAACATCCAGAGGGGCAAATCCAGGGACAATCACCAAGCTCACTGGAAGTTAAAAGCTGGTCTAGAACATTCATGGAAACCTAGCTATGTTTTCATAACTGAGACCCAGGAACACAAAGATGGAGACTGAGATCTAATCCAGGAAGCTGCCCAAAGCCAGGTTGGGTATGATGAAAGTTGAACAAGTAGCAAGAGTTGGCAAGACTCTTACCTGTGCCTTCTTTTCTTGGAGAATGACCTGATTGAAAAGAAAAAGGAGCAGGGTAAGGAAGGAGAGAAGCACAGATAGAGGGAGAAAGAAAAGGAGAGAAAAGAGGGATGGAAGAAAAAGGGAAGAATGGGGAGAAAAGAAGAGAAGGGAGAGAATAAATATGGGTGAGTTCAGGATTCTGCTTCTGGCACGAATGCATCATTGTGTTTGGAATTATGGTACGCAGGATCAGGGCATGTAGCCAATCTCCTCCTCTTCGATTCAATTTTAAAGAATATGAAGATGACATATTATTGATTCGCCCATTGAATGTTCAGGCTAAAGCTGACCACTGCTCTAATCCTCACCCAAAATTGTCAGTAAGCCTGTCCTGGGTGAGGTTGGATAAAGGGGCCATAAAAGAATACTCTGCCTCCTCTTCTCCCTCTCATCTTCTCTCTTCTTCATTGTGAATTATTTCTCTTCCTCCCCACCTCCTTTCCCTCCTCCTCCTCCTCCTCCTCCTCATCATCATCATCATGAGACCCCCAGTTTCCTTATATGAAACTCTCACTGTATACCCCGTCCTGAGTTAAGCACCCATCACGCACAATCTCATTCACTCTTCCCCCAAACTCTGCAGAGCACTGCTAACAAATATTTGTCCAGACAAAAACGCTGAAGCTCACTGAACTGTTAGTAAGTTGCCCATGGTCATACACTTCACCAGTATAGGTGCTCCTCATTCTCCAGAGCTCCCCTCCCATCTCCTCTTCTCACTGTAGCATTGCCCAACATTGTCTAAGTTCCTCAGACTGGCTGATACCTCCTCTCTGCTCTTTCACTCCCCAGGCGAGTTTCTGAACTTGTCCTTATCAGAGAACAGTCTTCTGCCCATTATAATCACCCATTTTCCCCACTACTGCATGAGCAATGTGAGGGCAGGAGCTGGGTTTTTGTCACTGTTCTGTTTCTGGGTCCTAGAATCTTCATTTGTGGTACTATAATGGGTGCTCAATAAATAGATATGAAAGAGGAGATTTTGAAAAAAAAAAAAAACTCTCAAGCTTTGTTAATTAACAGAAGGAAAAACCTCCATGCTTCTATTCTTAGCTTCAACTTCCAAGAAAAAAAAGTCAACCATCATTAACCAAATACGTTATGAAATTGGAGAAGCTGGACCATGAGCAGGGAGGTGCTCAGTAGGGGAGGGCTTGGAAGGACCTGCATTAATATTTCCCATCATCTCTGTCTTACAAAGCTCCAACCCTTTGACTGCTGTAGCGGGTAGAAAAGATCTATTTCTAAACTTCTGGCAAACCTCTTTCTCATGAGAAGGAACTCTTAGGTGAGAAGCCATCTGGCTTCCAGGATCCTCATATTGAAAAGTCCCTCAAACTGGTGTGGATTGCTCAGCCTTGGAAGGTGATAGAATGTCAGTCTGCACTCATAGGTGTGACATTGACTCTGCTACCATGGGTCCCATGCTAGAAATATTTCTGGTACCAAATTAACAAGATTTCACTAATTGCCCAAGTCCTGGATTCATTCACTACATTTCCCATGTCTTATATGAACCGCAAACTCAGAAAGCATCCATAGAAAGGTTGGGCAGGCAATGGACATAACCAGTGAGATCTGAGTTTAAGACATTCTAGCAACACAGGCCAAGAGAATACCAACCCTTGGCTTGGGAAAAGCCACATAGGAGACCCTCTGAAGTAGGCTTCAGGTGCAGAGGGAAAACCCAATGGTCTCTTACCTTTGCATGGTTGTTTAATTGCACAAATCATTCACAATTCAAGTAGTAGAATTAGAAGATAAAAATAAGCAAAGTAAAATATAAGTAACCTTTTCCTATTATTCGCAGGTAACCTAAGGGCTTGGGAAGTGTGTGTCAGTGAGAACAGGCTGGAGTGCTGCTCCTTCCAAATGCACAGTAGCTACTAGGTGTCAGGTGATGGTTGCATCTGGGAAATGGCCCATAAAGACAGAACTTTCTACACAGAGGAACCAGGACACTGAATTTTCACATTGCAAACCTCCAAGTATAACATGGCCCATGAAACCTGAATTGGAGGGGGACTGGAAGGATACATACCAGAGGGCTTCAACTGAATGAATATAAGACTTGGGCAATTAATATGAAATCTTGTTAATTTGGTATCAGAAATCTTGCTACAATGGGGCCCACAGTAGCATAATCGATGTCATGCTTATGAGTGTAGACTGACATTCTATCACTTGCCAAGGCTGAACAATCCACACCAGTTTGAGGGACTTTTAAATATGAGGATCCTGGAAGCCAGATGGCTTCTCACCAAAGAGTGTAGACACTATCTTCCAGCTCACAATGCCCTGCACCCCACTCAAAAGGGTGGGCCATCCAACACCATCCCACCCACTCTGAAGAAGATGGATCCCTCACATCTCTCATGAGAGTCTTTTTTGGGGGGAATTTGGAATACAGAACAAGACAGGGAGTTCAGGGTCTGCTTATGGGTTGACCTGCAACATGGAGAAATGGGACAGGGAGTGGTCTTGTCCCCTTACATGGACCAGGAAGCAGAGGAAACTCTGAACCATGTTTGACTTCTGTTAGCTCTCCATTCTTTGGTTCCAGCCCCTCACCCAGGCCTGATTGGTCCCTGAGTCTCTCCTGGTTTCTTCTAATCAATTCTGCCTTCTGGCTCCAGTTAGCTTTAGCTACCTCTGGTCCTCCCAAATGAGTCCCAACTTCTATAAGACACAAATGAACAACAAAACATAGATATAATAAATATACTACACAAATGACATGAGATGCTTTCAAATGACCTTTTTATGCCCCAATGTCTATCCAATCTGGGACAACATCTGCAGAGGGGTAAGGACAATACCTGTGTCGCTTATGTTTCTTAGAACTTTTTTTCTTCTTTTTCTTGATAGGTGATGGGCTATAGGATGGGGACCTGTAAGGAGAAAAATGTACTTCATAGGAAGGTTTCTACCATCATTTCCCCAGCCCCTATCCAGGATCTTAGCTCTTTGAGAACCACCCATCAAGGGTAATCTCAGTATTGACAGTAGCTTACATTTGTCTTAAATATTATCATATAGTTTATATGCATTATGTCATCTAATCCCTCCACATACCTGTCAGGTAGATAAAATTGCTACCCTCCATTTTTAGACAATGAAAGTGAGGTTCAGAGAAGTGAAATGACCTTCCTAAAGATGCACAGATAACTTCTTGATTGAGCTAGGATTCGAGTGTAAATGTCATAAGAATTTTGCTCTCCTGGATGGCTATGACCCTCTTCATAGATTCTGTGAGTCTCCCCTTTACTCCAAACTGATAAGACTTATCAACCTGATAAGACTGAATCCCTGAACAAGGTCATACCAAGCAGTCACAGCATTGCTGCTTGGGTAACTGAGAAGAAATCTGCCCTAAGTTCATGGTGATGGCTCAGTAACCTGAGCTCCAATTCTGACTCTATCACCAACTGATAGAGTCACCCCAGGCACACAATGGCTTGTCTCTAGGTCCATTATTTCTCCCAATGACAAAAGATCAGGGTTGGAATAAATGCTGCAAACTCAATGCTCATGGGAACCTCTGCAAAACATTAAGGAGACCTGGTGGAAGACTGAAGGGAGTGGTGGAGACTGCAAGGGGTCAGAGAGCATCTGACTGGTGGGTGGCTGCTTCTCAGACCAGCCTAGGCTCTGATGTGGGAACCTGGGCCTTGGGTTGCAAAAGCACCTGCCTTTTCAATAGAAGCCTCCAGAAATCCATAATTTTATATGAAATCGTCTGGTTTTTAAATTTTAGCCACTAATTAAAAAGAAAAAACAAGACTGTTTGCAGGTCAAACAAAATATGCCATCAAAGAGAACGGCTGAGGAATAACTTGTCCCTTAAGGAATCGAAATGTCTGTCTCCAAACATGTGCTCATGAACATTCAATGAATGAAAAGTTAGTGTATCCTTATGATCAGTTTTTTTCTTTGAACTTCTACCAGCTCCTCAAACCAGGAGACTCAAGCCACTTGCTCCAATTGCATTTCCTGCCCTATAATGGTTGGAACTGAGTCCTCACTCAGGTCCCTTCTGGGTCCACTTTGGGCTTGTCCTTTTAGAATTAGATTAACTAGGTGTCCAGGAAGCAGGCTTCCAGAAAATCTAGTTGAAGCCCAAATGGTCCAGACATTGCTCTCTGCTGCCCCCTGCAGACTTCTATAAATACTATGTTCAAGGTTTGATGGGCTTCTCAGTTGGAAGCCCTAGGGGATAAAGCCCAGACCTCTAGAGCTGAAAAAATAAATGTTTTTAGTCTAGTGAGTGGCAGCCCACAAGCAAAGTTCAAAATCTTTTTAAATGCAGGAAGTAGGGCCGGGGATACAGCTCAGCGGTACAGCACCTGCCTGGCAAGCCCAAGGTCATGAGTTTGATCCCTGGTACTAAAAAAATAAAATAAAAAAGTAAATGCAAGAAGCTGAAAAGGAATTATGTATAGAAAAGAATGTATAGAGTACAAAAGAGTCACTAGCTGGCGAATAATATAAAATCCATCCATTATTCTAGGCATTTAACCTGGTAGGCGGGTGTAGTGGGAACAACTGAGGAGCCTGGAATTCAAGTCCTGCAGGCTCTGTAACCGCCTCTCTGAATCTTTCTTTTGTCATCTCTATAATGGCTGCCTGGTAGATCCTGGTCAGAAGTAAAAAGATAATGCAGATCAGAGTGCTTAGCATAATCCTTTGCATTAAGCAAGCACTCAAAAAATTCAGTATTTATGGTAATGACTTTACTCCACATTAATTGGTCATTTACTATGTGCCCGGCACTGTGACAGCTGTTTCCGCATCCATTTCTCATCTAACGCTCACAAAACCTCAAGTGGCAACTACTGTTAGTATTTTGCAGAAAAGGAAAAAGGCCCAGAGAAGTGAAGTCCAAAGTCATGCAGCTAGTTAAGGGGCAAAAGAGAATTTGATCCCAAAGGGGGACTCACTGTTGGACTCCAAAACCCATATTATTTGTCCCTCTTCTGTCTCTTTCCCCCATCCTTAAGGTTTCCTCCCCCCTCTGAACTCACCTCCTTCTCTTCTTCCGGGTTGATTTTTTCTTTTTCTTCTTCCCCCTGGAGGACGGCGGTGGAGTCAAGTTTCTGTCACAGGAGGCACTGTAGGGAGCAATAGGTGTGGCATCAGAGGACCAAAGGTTCCCCAAACCCTCACTCAGGGCTGCTGCAGCCCCGGAAGGGGAAGATCAGGGACCCATAGCAAATACCTAATTACAACCTCATGGCTGACTCGGTCACACTTCAGATTAAGTGCCTCAAATAAAGGCTTAATGCCAACCTAATGAGAAGGATACTGTATGTTACCCAAACACCAATTGATTATTTAAAACAGAGTTAAAGAGGTTAACTACTCTTTAATAGATCTATTATTGAATTTGCAAATGGTTCACCTTGGTAAATAAGTCACTTTTTAAATAATTAATTGGCAGTTCAGCCCCTTCCCTCCCAGATCCATCCTGTCTGTAGTTCCTGTTGGAAATTTAATAGGACGTGGAAAGTATTTTAAGTAGCAGCTGATTATTAAAAGTATATTTGCTGAAGTTTAATGTAATGAGATACATATCTTATATCACCTTACGGAGTCTCAAAAACCTCTGCTCTTCAGGAATAATTATTTCCCGTTCAATTAAATTCAAATGCTCAGGCTGTAGTTAAATGAAGTCAAGTTATCTTCTTTTATAATTGGGGCAGGCTCCAGGGATTTTTTTTTTAAAGCACTATCCCATAGCAAAGAGGAATGGTTTTGGATGAAAAACTGCTTGGGAATTGAAACATGCCTACCCAATTGAACCTTACTGGGAAGACATATAATTAATAATATTATTATCATTGTTCTAATAGCAACTAACCTGGCACATTTATTATCTGTAAAGAGTTTTATGTGTTTTGATATTCACAAAAAGTCTTGAGGGTGGTGTTTTCATTGTCTCATTTTACAGATGAAGAAAACAATGCTCAGAAAGTTGAACTGACTTGTCTATGACCATAAAATCAGGAATTATCTAAACTGAGACTGGAATTTAGGAGATTTGTGCCCAGAAAGCTTTCTTAGAAAACCAGCTGCTTTCTCAAACTTGTTTGTGTGGCCAAAGCTAGAAATTACCCAACTACTTACATACCATCATAAAATAACTTCCATATTTGGTTCTATTAAAAAATTTGGGTCAACAGGATTAACAGAAGAATGATAAAGTGATAAGAATATATGTTAAGGTCTCTGCAAAAAAAAAACCAAATATATATATATACACACACCTCTATATGTACGTATACATATGTAATCCTTAAAGTAGACTCATTTTTAGCAGATTAAAAATAAGTATCATAGGAATGAAGTGCCTAGCTACTTAATCCCACTTACACAAAGAACAGTGCACATATCCAGAGCCAAACAGGCTGCTTTACATAAATGTAGTGGGCCACTTCCAAATTTTTTCTCCAAAGAGTGCTTGACAGAGAGCAAGAGTCTAATAAATATCCGTCAAGTGACCAAATGAGGGATGAATAGGAGAAATAATTTAGCTACTTGTTAAGTCATCATGTTTCATATGAACATTTCCCAGGGCAGCAGCTGCCAGGAATTTGAGAGGAAAAATATTACGGGAGAAATAAGAAGAAATTTTAAAAAGATTTTTAAATTATGTCTTGTAAAATGAAGAAAGATTTTCCACTGTTTTAGTTGAGTGCTCTTAACTTCTGGAACCCCATGGCCCCAGGGGAGCACAGTTTGAGAACCACTATCCAAGAACGTTATGGAGTAAAACTGAGAAGATTGTTAAATTTGGACAGATTTGAAGTATGTGAGGTAATTAATCATCTCCTTCAATAATTCTAATTCCCTTGCCTAGACAGATACACATTTCCTTTACTTCTTTCCCCTGCACTAGTTTTCCTAGGTGTACATCATAGAGGAATGGAAGGAGATCAATCATGGTGAAGTACACCACGGTTATGTGTGCAGAGGTAAAACAAGTGATGCTTGTATAGGCTGTGGTTACAGGTGCAATAGTTAAGTACAATGGTTACCTTTGCTACCTGTGTACAGTTAACTTCATACTGGTAAAATATGCAGCAGTTAAGTACAGACAGGTGGCGTAGGCAGAGGATAAGTATGCAGTGATGATGACTTGTTCAGTGGTTACATATGCAGTAGTGAAGTATACACTGGTTATGTACAAAGTGGTTATATGTGTTGGGGTTAAATCAAGAATGAGCTCTATGGATATGATGGCACACACCTGTAATCCCAGCTCTTGGGAGGGTGAGGGAGGAGGATCACTGTGAGTTAGAGGCCAGCCTGGGCTACAGAGTGAGTTCAAGGCCAGTCTGAACTACATAGTGAGACCCTGTCTCAACCCCTCCCCCCCAAAAAAAAAAACTCTCATGCTCTCAGAAGTGGGGAAAGTGACTGGTGGGATCATGAGTGTGTTGCAGTCATGGGTGGATTCATTCACTGGCGAGTTCAGAGGCTGAGTGTGTTGGGAGGTGGGTCCTGGTTGGAAGAGGTGAGACACTGGGGCTGTGACCCAGAAAGGTATATTTTCCTTCCTGGCTCCTCCTTTTTCCTCTCTGCTTCCTGGTCACCATTACATGAGCAGCTTCCCACTACCAAGCCCTTCCTTCCTCCTGTCTGGGAGCCTGCCAACCATGGAATATACCCATTGAAACTGTGAGCTAAAATAAACATCTTCAAATTGTGGGTGTTGAGTGTTGTCGGTTACTTTTCTCTCATTGCTGGGACAAAATACCGAACACCCAAAATGAAGGAAGGAAAGGTTTGTTTAGCTCACTGTTTGTAGAGGTTTCAGTCTATAGTTAGTTGGCTCCAAGGCAGGGTGGCATGGCTCTGGGGCAACACTTCAAGGCAACAGCCTGCAAAAGCAGCCAGAGCATAAGGGGGGAAGAGCAATCTTCTTTTCCTCCCTTGTATTGCAAGCAGGCTACCCCATCCCCAGGGCAGGTGTAGCACTCACACCACTTCTGTGCCCTCCTCTTGCACAGGATGAAGATATTTACAAATTAAGGATCCTGGCTCTTTGCTGAGTCTCTTAGTTAAATTTCTAAAGTTCTCAAGTTGACACAGTGTATCAACTGTAACAAGTGTCTCAGGGATGAGAAAGTAATTAAGACAATATGCAATGATTCAATACACAGTGGGTAAATATGCAATATTAACAATGTACCTGTAAGGAGTTCTGACTCTAGAACCTGAAAAACTGAATTCAAAGCTCAATTCTTTTACTTCCCACCTTAGAGACTTCTCTGAGTTTTATTTTCATCATCTAAAAGTTGAAAATAAAATGTGGTCTGGAGTCATAAGTCATTGCCAGGAATAAGAAGCTGACTTGTGGAATGTGCTCTGGCCCAGCACAGAGTATGTTTACAGTAAAAGGGTCTTTTGTTACAGTCATGCACCACATAATGACCTTTCGATCAGTGATGGAGAGTAGTCCCATTAGATGATAATGGAGCTGAAAACTTCCTATTGACTGGTGACATCACAGCACAATGCATTACTCATGTGTGTGTGTGTGTGTGTGTGTGTGTGTGTGTGTGTGTTGGGAGGGTGATACCGGTGTGGTCAAAACTACTGCACTGCTAAGCATATAGAAGTACAGCTCATACAACTGTGTATACTGTATAATATTCAACAATGATAATACATTACTGTTTACTGACTAATATATTTACTGCACTGTGTATTTATTATTAGAATGTATTCCTATTTATAAAAAGAAAGTTATACCATAAAACAGTATGCTGTATTAGGCCAACACAACCCCATAATTTCATATTTACCCCATTGTTTTCTTGTGATTGATTTAATCTTGTGCTGTTTTATTCAGTATGGCCCGTATGCCACATATGTATGTATACCATATAGCCTGAGCATGCAGAGTTTATACCTATATTTGTGTAAGATGCTCTGAGATTTTCGCACAGTGATGAAATCTCTCAATTTAATCACAATGTACCCTTGTCATTAAGTGATGCATGACTGTGGTGTAATTATTATGGCTTTATCACTATTAATATTATTATCAGTATTATTGTGACTTTTAACACATCAGAGAGTCAGTCACAGATAGAAGGGATTAAGAGGCTCAGATGTCAATGCCCTTGAGAATGAGATTTAAATATTCCTTCTTTGTAGTTAGGAAAACTGAAACCCAATAACAATAAAGAATGTTCTCATGTTCATTCAGTCGGTCAGCGGTAGAGTCCAAATGTGTACACAAGGTTCTACATCTGGAAGGCGCTGTTTTCCAAGTTCAGAAATTTCCTTCCTCCTCCCCTCTCTCCATCTCCCTCAGCCTCTTTTAGAAACAGCTTTCTTCCTGCTTCCTGGGGAGTATTCTCCAGATCGGATACTGTACTTCACTTCTCAAGAGCTGTTTCAGTTTAACTGTTCCTCCTTCACTGAAATCAAAGCCTGTAGTTGAGCTAGCATGGGCTGGAGGTGGGTGAGGGGGTTGAGGGTGGGGGCAGCAACTGAATCAGTGACAGCAACTCTGACTTCAAAATTCATTAATTGGGGTCTTTAACTAGGGGTCCCTATTCATCAGCCTGCTGGGGGTCTATGAACCTTCTAAAATGCTACACAGAGTTTTTAGGGTATTCTTGGAGCACAGACATTTTTTCCTGGAAATAACACCCATAGCTTTCAGCTAATACTCAGGTGAATACTCAGTATGGATTTAAATCTCTGCCTTAGTAAATCAAGAGCTCCAGAATGGAAGGAGAGAATTTAAGCCACAGTCAGGGGTCCTCAGGCTAATCTCAGTCCTGCTACCAATTGGCCTAAGTTTCCTCATCTATAAAATGACTTTGATACTTTTTGATTTCATATCGGGAAGCAAGACTCCAGATTCATTTTCTATTTGTCACTGGGGTTAGGTACAGGCTCAGTACACAGGAGCGTGGTGGGTTAGTAGGGCAGTAGGGATCAGGCTTTAATCCAGCTGGTGAAGCTGCATGATAAAGATAGTATTGCAAATATATTCAGATTCTCCACAGGCCTAAGACAGGCCATCCCTTTATATGTGTAAGCAACAAAATTGCAAAATAGAAGGAAGCAAAGAGGCTGAATTTTCATTAGCATCTCTAGGATGATGTGGTGGGTGTTAGTCTAGGATTTAAGATGAAAGAGACTAGAGTTCAAAACTTCACTTTGCTGCTTACAGACTGCCATATATTGGGCAAGTCAGCTCTCACCTCTCCGAGCATCAGTAAGATGCTGTGGCATCAGTGTCATCAATTGCTAGCACAGTACCTCTGACATAGCAAGTGTTCAAAAAGTATTGGCTGAATAACTGAATTAAGGAATGAATACAGAGGTCTGAAACCAGGAGGCAAATCTAGGCTGACTCATGATTTGGGAATCAAAGCCTAGTAGAATCATTAAAACAATGAGGCATTCTTTCATTTAAAGTAGCATTCAACAACCTCAACCAATGGGCCAAATGTGGCCTCCCTCCTGTCTTTATAAATAAAGCTTTATTAGAACTTGGTATGAGTATTTGAATGCATATGACCTACAGTAGGTTTTGTGCTGCAAAGGCAAAGTTGAGTAGCTGTGTCAGAGACCATTAGGTCCCCAGATCTAAAATACTTACTGTTTGGTCCAGTATACAAAACATTTACTAATCTTGGATTTAAGGATATGAAAGAAGAAGTTGTAAAAGAGAGAGGATGGAAGTGTTCAGAGAGACAAAGTTTATTACTGTGTCTTCAACTTGAACTCTTGCACTTGACTGCAGAGTAAGGAAACAGCATCTCACCTGTGTGCTCTGGCAGGACCCAGTTCCCGGCAGGCCTTGTCTCTCTCCCAGCTGTTTGTGTCCAAGGCTTCTGTGACCAGGCGTTGACCCAGCTTTTCTGAAGATCCATCTTGGGCTGTGACTATGGGGCTGCTCTGGGGTTCTGTCCTGCAAGAGAAAAAATGAGGCAAAGTGTTAGGATATACAGAGACACTGTGCATTAAATATTCACTTTTTCTTTTATTTCTCAACTTCCTTTACAATTATGTTCAGGCCTTTAGATTACATTTGATTAACTGTCACTGAGTGGCATGAGGTATCATTTGTAGTTCAAGGCAATCAAGAACTATGTGCCTTCCTCAGATATCTCTTCCTCTGTCACAGTGACCATGGCTGTTTTATACTTAGAAAGTTGAAGCTACTTGATGAAGCAGAGATGCCTGAGCCACATCAGACTTCACAAGAGAGAAATAAACTTTCATTAGATCAGGCTATTCAGATTTCAAGATTTACTTGTTACTGCAGCATACCCTATCCTATCCTGATTAAATTACCCAAAAATGCTGGAAACCAGCATTTCACTTTCTTTCTCAAGACATAATTGCAGACTAAAGTATGATATCATCAGCTCAGACTACACTTTGCCACTTCTATTGCATTTCTCTGCCTTATCTATCCCTTCTCATCACTTTTTGAGGTTTCATTTATCTGCAGTCAACTGAGAATCTCTCTCTCCCTTCAACTGAGAGGAGAATGAACAA
>RJWT010001584.1:0-46872 GCA_004365215.1 Cuniculus paca
TGTGTGACACCTTGATGTTAAACAGACCAACTGTCTTGCAATCCCTCAAAGGACGAGAATCCCAAGTGTTCACCAGCTCCTGATTATTTTCAGTCCGGAGAAAATATTTTACTCTTTAACTGTCTCAGCTAGTCCACAATGAACCAGATCATTTTTATGTGGCAGACTTAGCAATGAACAGATATTATCGATTGTATTTATTCATATGATTTCATAAGTTGCATAGACATCAATCTCAAATGTTTGTATCTGGCAGCCCTAAAGCAGGTCTAAGAAGTTCCTTCTTAACACTGAGTATTTTTCCTTGTTAAAAAATAGTACTGAGTCTAAAGACCATTAATCAGAGCTGTCAAGAGTGAGAGAAGTACAGAGGCTAAGGAATCACTCACAAAACATCCAGATCCAATGTGCTGGCAAGCAGTGCTCAGGAGTTCTCTAAATGAGATCTCGCAGCACTTCCAGTTTTTACTGGAGACACTGGCAGTGCAGCAACGGTGACCACTCCCCTGATGTTTCACAATGGGGCCAAATGCTTAAGTTATGATGGAAGGCCTGAGTTATGACGGAAATTCATAAAATAGGTTGGGAACACAGAACCAAATTTTTTATTCTGGTTCATGGAAACCACAAGGATAAGACTTGTTTCAATGTACCCTTTTGGGAGGATAAACTCAAGGAAGACTCACTAGAGGAGTGAGCCTTGTCATTTTAGAGTTGGCTTAGCATGGTGAATGTTTTGCATGTTTTGTAAACTCAATTAAAGGTTTTTCTAATTTTTTTATTTTAAAGAGAATAAAAACAAAACAAAACGGTAAAACACAACAAAGTAGATCAGAACAGAACAATGCAAGCAATACAGGTCTTCAAAACGTAATGACAGGAAATTAACAATGGTTACCCTAGTGTCTCTTGTTTTCTTTGAAATGGTAAATTAAAGGCTTTTCAATAGCTTAAAGCTTTACTTGATTAAGCCTCAAAGTTGTGGACAGAAGTCGTGGAAAGCTGAGTCTGCAGTTGAGCTCTTCTCTGCAGGTGGTCAAGTACAAGCTAGCACC
The DNA here is from genome assembly GCA_004365215.1 of Cuniculus paca. Lineage (NCBI taxonomy): Eukaryota > Metazoa > Chordata > Mammalia > Rodentia > Cuniculidae > Cuniculus > Cuniculus paca. The sequence goes on from RJWT010001584.1 coordinate 1,056, forward strand.
ACTCAGAAATGCAACATGGGAGAACTGAACTCTTTCTGGTGATGATCTTCATGCTGCAACGCTGCTGTTTCAACACACGGCCAGCATTTCAGAGGCACAGTGTGTGACACATTCAGCATCCCTTGCATAAACACTCACTGAGCAACCACAAAGCATTCTAAACTCTACTTGGAGGACGAAACTAGAGTCTACATATTCAAGGTTTTCACCATTTAACTTTGAATTCAGATGCATGTGCAACTCACTAGATACATGACACAATGTATTTTCTATAATAATTAGGTTCAGCACTATTTCCAGTTATGTTCTTTTCAACAATCAACCTTAAGAAACACAAGCCCAGATCTCCATTTTATAAACACATAACAATTTTCTTATTTTAAAACATAAATAATGCAATCTAACCTCATAGGACTTTCATGAAAATGAAACAAAGATGTGATATGACTAGAACAAATGGTGTTCAATAAATACTATTTTTTTTCTGAAAACAAATTACACACACACATACACACATTTGCTTTGTTTATATTTTTAAAAACACTTATTTAAAGTGCTTGGATTACTTTGGGAAAAAAGTATGAGATTCTATTTTTTAAAATGCTACTGGTTACAAAACCATACTTCTAACTGAAGTACTCAAATTACAAAGATTTTACCTATTTTTCCTTATTTATTTCAATAGTCCCACTTCAAATTTGTAGACACAATTTATTAATAATTTTCACCCTTTTTGCTCTTTATTTAGCTACAGTCTTATTTGCAATGGTCATCTTGGATTAAATAGGCTTTCAGATACCTTCTACTGCCTACTTCTGAAGGGTGAGAAGCCTCATGTTAAATCATTTTTATTTGATACATAAAAACTGTACATATTATGGGGTAATGTGTAATGTTTTGATATATGCATACAGTGTGTAATGTTCAAATCACAGTAAACATCTATATTCTCAAGCATTTACCACTTTGGGGCATTTTTGAAATGCAGTGCTATAATTTTGACCTGAAACATCCCCCAAAGTCCCATGCATGTCACAAAGGGTTAGTCCCCACCTTGACTCTACTGAGAGGTGAGGACAACCCTAAGAGGAGGGACCTACTGGAAGGCCTTCTCAAGACTGGGGATGTCCCCCTGAAGGGGATGTTTGGACCCTGGCCCCTCCCTCTTCCTCTTTTTCTAACTTCCTGGCTGCCAGGAGGTGAGCAGTTTTGTTCCAGCACACGCTCCTACCATGTAGTGGGCCTCACCACAGAGCCAAGTGCAAAGGGCCGACGCACCATGGCTGAATCTTCTGCACCCAGGGACTACAATAAACCATTGCCCTTTTGTGTTGATCAGGTTGGGTGCTTCAGTAAATAAGAGAGCTCACATACACTTCACTGTCAACAGAAGACCAGAACTGGTTTCTCCAATCTAAGAAGTCTCGCTTCTACTCCTAGGAGGGATGAAAGACTTGGCTACCACTTTGCATTTATACCCTCAGTGAAAATGTACCTCTGCACACATCACTAATAAAAAGTGATGTAATGAAAAATTTAGGTCTCAATAGTATTCTGGAAAATAAAACACTAATATAGTTCCTGTTAGAGACTGAAAAAGTGGTGGTGAGGGTAATGATGAGGATGAGTACAAGGTGATGATCTTTGATATTTATTGGATATGTACTATATGTGAGGTATCTATATCTTCTCAAACCCTTTCTTGGTAAAATCAAACCAAAACGGTGCAAAGAAATTTTAAATAAGCCAGGTGTGGTAGCACAATCCCAGCCTGGCCTGTAGGCCCAGTGCTCTGGGAGGCTGAGGCAGGAGGATCATGCGTTTGAATCTACATACCCATGTTGACAGGAGCACAATTCTCAACAGCTAAATACTGGAAGCAGCCCATATGTTCACCAATAGATGAATGCATAAAGAAAATGTGGTATTTGTACACGATGTGGTACTACTTTCCCAAAATGAAATGTAAACTTGAGTCATTTGCAGGAAATGAATGTGCCTTGAGAATATAATGTAAAGTGAAGTGAGACATACAAACTTGAATATGGCATGATCTCTGCTATATAAGAAACCAAAATTATAAAAAAGAGGAAATTCAAGACAGATAATAGAAAATAGGGAGCTAGAACTTTCTCCAGTGGAAGGAGGGATCAAGAGATGGTGGAGGGAGGAGACAGGGGAGGGAAAGGAGAAGGAAAGAGAATGAAGATGTGGTATGTGCATGTACCAGCGCCACATGAGGAATGCAGTCATTACATCTGGCAAAGACACACTAGTGAAAAGAAGTCTGACTCTAACCTGGGCAGCTTAGTGCCTGAGCCAGACCCTGTGTCTAAAACTAAAAATGGGCTGAGACTGTTGCTCAGTGCAAAGGCCTCGGTTCAGTCCTCAGTACTGAAAAAGAGAAAAAAAGAGAGAAGACAGAAACTGTAGACAGCTGGTTTCCCAGTTCCACTTCTGAGACAGATTAGGTAACCCAGGCAGAACTATTTAGTTCCAAGATTTCAACCCGGTTTCCCACAGGCTCCCAAACCCACTGTTACCCATTACCAACATAGTAAGTAAATAGATAATGATGTCACAGCCATGGTGATTCAACAACTATTTGGAACTATTTTTACTAGTATTTATAGAGAAAAACATAAGTTCTTTCTATACAAAAAACAAACAGAAGGGAAAAATTAAGGAATGCTTTCTGACATAGATACATGGCATCTTCACAAAAACGTGGAAAGCTCATTGTGCTGATAGCAAAGTCCAGTTCTCTTTCCAGGTTGCAAAGGGTAGGCTGGGAATGAGCCCCAAATTCCACCGGAACTGCTCACTCATCCTGAATGGCGTGGTGGACGTCACAGCTTCACTCTCTGAGATTCTGCTTAGCAGTTTAAAAACCATGGAGACTCACAACACCTGACCTCCCTCTGAAGCTGAGCTGGTGCAGAGCAGGAAGGGCAAGACTTCGAATTAGCTTCCCTGCGATGCCAAGCTTTCCACTCATCCCATTCTGAGAGCAAGTGCTAAGGCCAGGTGGTGCTATGAGACACCCCTGGGGCAGGACACCTAGTAAGGGGCAGCTCTAACCTGCCTGTGGCCATCAAGGAAGAGGATTTGTCCGACCACAAATACGTGCACTTTGTGAAGAGCGAAGGAGGGAGATAAACAGGATGCAGTCTACAGACAAAGCTTTTGTAAGTAGTCCTTTGGCAAAAAATAAATAAAACCAGCAGTTAAATTTGTCTACTGATGTCTCTAAGTTGCCCAGTATTACGCTAAATTTTAGGCGGATTATAGGATTATCCAAGTAAGGTCTTTATGAACTATATAATCTGGAAAAAATTACAGGAATTTATTTTTATTTTTTAGTACATACTTGTGGTACGTAATGATACTATTTATTGTAGGAAGTCTGTACGTGTACATAACACATCTCTGCCCCACTCCTACCTCACTCCTTCCGCCTCCTCTGCACTCCCTTTCCTTTTGCAAAAGTTCCTTTTATTATCTCTTCCTTATTTTGTTATTCAATTTATTTATACTTTGGGGTTCTCATAGAAGAGAAATTCTGTGATAAGAAAAAATGAAAGCAGTTTAGCACTAAACTGCATGATAATAATCCTATATGTGACAGTACTGGCAGGCAACAAAGATTCCTCTTCCACGGTTTCATGCTTCCATGGAGCAGAGAAATGGTGCAGTTTTCTAAATGTGGGGAACATTTAATTTTGCTTTTCTAGATGACACAAAGTTGTGAAAATAAAACCAAACCCAGTCATTGTCTTCCAAAGGTAATGAAAGTTTACGGCTTTGTGCGTAAGTGCAGGAAAAACTGTACTCTGTGCATTGCTAGAGCAGAAGAAAGCATGCCTGTGAACACACCCAAGAGGTGCAGCAGAAGGTACGATAATGATGCTTCAGTCGGTGCTGGCAGTGTCCACTGGGAAACTATGAAAGCCATAAGGTGATACCGGTTCTCGAGACTGGGACTAGCTTTGCCTATCCCAAAACACTCAAGATACAGGGCAAGTGCAAAAGCAGGCATCTGCAGTTCTGGGAGAGAAATAATGATGCTGAGACCCCAGAAGAGTAGAACATCAGCCACTCTTTTACCACTAGTGTAAGACAAGGCTCGCCTATGAAGTTACAGTCTCACAGCTTCTCCACTGATCTGGCCTGAAATGCACTAAGAATTTGCCTCTTAAACAAAACCTTCACAGTTAGCTTCAGCATGACACTGTGAGAGACCACCTACCAAGGTCAGGACTTTCTTATTTCTCAGATTAAGAAATACAAAAAGACTAATTTTCTAAGCCATTGAAAATAACAATGTTGAGTCCTTCAGGACTGAAAGAAAAAAATCTTAAATTTCCTAACTTTTCCTCTAATTTTGTCAATGCATAATCAAAGTTATATATAAAGTACACAGCAGTGTACTGAAAAATAGCTGCCAATTAAGTTTTCCTCACTTAAAGATGTTGAGTTTCGTTGATCTACATATTCAGTACACCCTCCAAAAAGTCTTAAGCAACTTAACTGTACCTTTTTAAAAAATGTTATTTCATATATACAGATACACAAACACATACAGACCAGTCAAAGCAAAACTAAGCATTAACTATTTTGGCACACTTTGAAAAAATAATAAAAAGAAACAAGTAGGTAAAGATGGCATGTATTCAATACAGTTATGTTTTCTTCTAATAGATAGACTTCAAGAAAATACTAGCCTCTGCTTAACTATGAGGTGGATATTGTTTTTAAAAGTGTTAAGTTATTTTGTCTCATGGAAGAAGTTGTATTAAAATTTCTTAACCTTACACAACAGGTAATTCCAATGATCATACAACCAACCCTTATCTGACGGATTTTTCCTTTATGAAATATGAAAAAATATTAATTCAGGATATCAAGAAACATACACAAATAGCAACTCTGTGGCAAGTTTGTTCTAAAATAATTGCAGGATGTTGGCTCCATTCCTAGGTAATTATTGCCAAGTTATCTAGGACTCTCTATAGGTTTATACAATTTTTTAAAGTAGTTAAACCAGATATCCTGTCCCAGAGAAAGTGATATATGTGCCACCCCACGCTGGCTACACCTTTCTGGGAGATAACAAGGCTTTTGCATACTCTCTTGTGTGCCAAACTGCATGTAAATACATATGCATGTGCTTCCTATTTCTATCTCCTACATTCTCTGTACATATAAAATGCATATATGTATCATAAACAATTATATCTAATATAATGCATATGGTTGTATAATTTGCTGGCAGCCAGAAAAAAGATGGAGATGACAAACAGCTAGTAAGTCCAACATGCTAAACTATGTTAAATCACAAAAAAACTCTTTCACATTTCCTCAAAGAACATCTACAGCAAATCCTTTCTTTTCTTTTCTTGAGCTTTGACAGCCCCTTTGAAAGAAGTGAGAAGCATCTTTCAGAGAAGGTCATTTTGTACAGCAATCTCCACATATCAAAAGTTGGCAGTCTAGAAAAGAAAATCATGAATCCAATCTTTTCCTTTTGAGAAGCACAATCCAGGTACATCAAAGGAATACATCATTTAGAATAGTCACATTATGTCTGATCAATATAAAAGGATGCTTAGCTATTTCACACTTAATAAAACAATCAGACTGAGAAGAACTGCTTTTCCCTCACTCCTGAAATTCTGTTAGTCATCAGTTAGAACCCATTTAAATCTGACTGGAGTCTGGCACCTGGTTTATGTTGGTGAGTCAGTCCTGCATTGGCAAAAAAGAATAAACCCAGTGATATCCAGACTCTGTGAACCTAATTTTAAGTTAAGCTATGAACTATAAGTACACAAACTGATTAGGTACAAGTAAGTATACAACAGCCAAACTACCTTTAATCAAGCATTCAATTTCCCAATCCCTTAATACCGATAATTGACAATTTTTATGAGCTTTATGAAGGGCATTTACTGGAAATGATGAAGAGTATTTTTTTTAAGGAATCTTGCAGTATCTTCAAAACCCAAGCATTTGGTTCTCAAGATCAGTTGTAAACCATGTTCACATTGGTTTCCTCCATGCTGTCACACACTACCATGGGCTCTGTGTGGTCTTAAGCTGGGCGTGGTTCTAAATACTCAGAGAGGCGAGGTGATTGCCTCTGCATAACAACATAGATGAAGATAAGGGGTACACCAGAAGCCAACTCTCACAGTCCAGTGCTGTCTGATCTGGCCCAGTTAACACCTTAAGATTCACTTCAGTACAAAAACCCATCATTATCATACATGCAAACAGCATGAAGCACCTTGAGAGGTTCACCAGCTCCAAGCACTAACGATAACTGCTCTTCGCTGTCTGCCGGAACTACCCTCTGAGGTGCGGAAAGGGGAGCCTCAGGAACCAGGGTGATGTTCAGTAGCAAACATGGCTGCATTTCTTCTACATCGGTAATTTAAAAAACTGAACTGTCATCATTATAGAATGTTGCCAGAAATCGTTTCTTCAGGAATCTTTCCTATAAAACACCTACAATTGAACCATTCTGAAGTGACGACAATTACAGGAGTGAAACATTTATAGCACACATCTTCCCACATCTTAAATAGCTAAGGGCATCTAAGCAACCAACAATTACAGCTTTCTGTTTTAAGTACTGAACCTTCTGTAAAGAAAAACATCATTGTCAGTCTTGTAAACCTAAATAACCACTGTATGCTTCATTTCTTTCTTCCTGTGCAGCATTCCCATAATTTACAATTTTCTAAAAAAAGATATCGCTAATAATCACATACATTCTATCAAAGTTAACAATGAAAAGTTTTGCTCTTAATCCTGATACACAAAACAGCAGGACTCACTTGGTGCTTCCCTCAATATGGCCTCTCAGAAGAAATAAAAATTAAATTCGTATGTGTCTATGTCACACACATAGATATTCCTACACACTTATACGTGTCAGGAGAAGTGAAAAGAGACTCAGCAATTTACTACCTTTAGCTAGGAAAATTGTCTTCATTTAAAAGAGTATAGCATGTTACTAATAGTTACTTCTTATTCAAATCTGCTATACTTTTTTTCCAACATAAAATGAAAACATGCATAATCATAAATAATGGCAAGAGAAAACTGAGTCTGTATTTGGAAGGAAAACTGAAGGGAGAAAGACTCAGCTTAAGATTGTAACGCTTCTCTGCAGTCCAAATGCTTTGTTCTGAATTTTATGTTTACCAATTTTTTCTGTATTATTGGACAATAAAATGTCAATTAGCTAAGTCTAACAAGAATTTACAGAATGTATATAATTATACACCTAGTTTTATTGCTTTGCCTAAAATCATTGTCACCTCCTATAAAATACTTTTCATTAAAAACAGCAATTTCTTCAGTCCTTTGATGGGACATAATTAGTTTTTCTGACATATCAAAGTCACCCTGCAACACTAACTCTGCTGTCACTCTAAGGCCAGGGGTGCTGTTTTAGGACTTTTTCTTTAGAGTGCCAACACAACTGCTGATGGATGCCTCTGTAGTTCATATCTGACAGTAGGGGCAAGTAAATAACATTTTTATTTAAAAAACTATAATACATAGTGATAATGAAGAGCAGAGGCAGCTTTTCATTTACAACCTGTCTATAAATTTTGGCAGGAAATTGAAACTAATTTAATATGTTCAGTCTGAGGAAGTTATTCAGTTCTAAAAAACACACCCTCCATAATTAAATTGCTATAGCAAGAATGATTCTTTCTGAAATGAACAAAATAACAATGTGAGGCCCCTAACTAGTGTTTCTAAATCAACACATAGTATTTGGCTAGAGGTAGAAACACAGAGTTTTCCTGTATGTAGAACTAAACAAATCTTAATTTGCTGCCTTATACTACTTGAAAAAATTAATAGTTTTTCTGTTTTAATTCAGAAAGCCATTATATAGTGAGATTTCTTAAAACACTGGACTCACTGGTGACGTTATTTGCTAGGATGATAGTAAGAATCATGTAATTCGCTTTAAACTTACTACACTAAATTTCCATACACAAGAGCTTTAATTTCCATACTTGTTTCTGTAAATGAAGGACATACTCAGTCAAGGACATACTTCAGATAATGTAAGGCAGAGGTCCCCACTGCTATTACACATTTTTAGGACAACTTAAGAAAAACCAGACATAAGGGAAAACCACTTCAAGAAAGCAAGATTCTAAGAGGTTACCAGGCCTCAAAAGAGGGCTCAATCCAAATAGTAGAGCAGCTCCCAAATGCAAGGAGCAACTTGCTAAAAGAACCAAAAAAACCCCATGAAATCAAGATGTATAGTCCCCTTTGCATCTTATTTTCTAGGGTTATGTGTCTACCAAAGTGCAGAATAATATGGGGTGGAGCAGTTGGCTACTTTTATAGTTGTACACTGAAAAAAAATCGACTCAATTCAACGATTATTTTGTCTATAGAAAGGTATCTCCAGTTATACTATGAAAAAATAGAAAAATTTGGTTTGCTCTGTAAAAATGTGCTTTACAGCTTACCTTAAGAAAATAACTGCATTTATCCATAGGTACATAACTCGTACCAAGAGTTGACTCTCTTGAAGCCATTATGTTGGCAAAGAGGGTTCTGTATAGAAGCCTTTTGATTACTGTGCTTCATGAGACAAAGGATTAAAGTAAAACTTCATGTTTTCAAAGCAATTACTGAGTAACATATGTCCTTTATGTTTACATATTCATTAATAATCCACTGCCTGACCAAGTTAATGAACACAATGCTTCCAAGATTCAGGCTATCAGCGCACAAGTAGCTCCCTGCCCTAATCCCTCAACCTGTGACAATTTCCCTCTTCAGTCTGGCTCCCAAAAGGATTTTGGACATGCTGATGAAGGAGTGTTTCTAGAGATCAAGGAAAACCCTGCAAAGAGTTTCGAAGATGTTGTACTCAGTCGATTGGTTCCAGTGAGACCCTATAACATTGATGGCAAACCTTTTAGAGATGAGTGTCCAAACTGCAACCCCAAATCCTCTCACTTATCACTAAGTTCCAACATCACAATTAAACTTAAATACTGAGGTTTTAGTTTAGAAAAAAACAATTCATACATTAACATCTTTTGTCTTAAAAGTAAAATAAATAATACATGTGCCATAGGTCACCACCACTACAGGCCTGTTAGATTCTCCTCGACAGGCATTTCTTGCTCATTCTTCAGCAGGGTCTTTAGTGAGCTATGGAAAAACTGATGACATGCTCTAAGATGTATAGGCCTTTCTCTTAATTCTAACTTTAAAACTCTTAAAATTCATTCCTTTTTACATACCTACAAAGAGATCCAATTAGGTATTTAAAACTTCAAATGGATTAAGGACTGCTTTCAGAACAAAAATCTCATGTGCATGTAAATCACTAGATTAAAAAAAGTGGCAACATAAATGCAGTCTTTGTTATCCTATCCCTGTTTCAAATATGGCTAACCAAAACCTCTCTATCCAAGCTATTCAAAGCAGTCCTAGAGAGCTCTCCCATGGGCCTCATGCAGGACCTCATTAGAAAAGCAGAACCCCAGGCCAATCCCAAACTTCCTAATCAGAACCTGCATCATAACAAAAGTCCTACGCCAACCTGATCCACATTCAAGTAGGAGAACACTACTCTAGTTGACTCCACTAAAGATTTTCATAAGCTGCCAGACAAGGAAATTTGGAGAATGAAACTAGAAAGTAAGGTATCACCTTCATGCTCAAGGTGTACAGATGAAAAGTCACCTGAGTTTTTAACTAGGACTTTAATAAAGAGTATACAAAATTAGACAACATTTAGAGGTGTATAGATTGGAAATGGCAGTCATGGATAATAGGTACAAGGTATCTGAGGTGATAAAAATGTTCTAAAACTAGGTCATGGTAATGGTTGTACAAGGTTGTAAGTATACTACCAATCACTGAATAGTACATAATTTAAATATGTGGACTTTATGGTATGGAAGTTGTATCTCAGCAAAACTGATGAAAACATTAGTCTTTAAAAGTCAAAAAGTTCAAATCACTGATCATAATGAAAGATGTACATAAAAAACACGAAATATCACGATGACTAAAATAACGACGGAGGAAAGTAAAGTGCGGTATTTTCACACATTAGAATTTATTTCAGCAGTAAAAAGAAAGAAACCCCTCAAACATATAACAAAATAGGTGAATTTTACAAATATGCTATTGAGTGACAGAAGCCCACTCCTCTATAAACTATGATCCTACTTATTCTAGAACTAAGCTTGCAGGACACAAATCAGAGCAGTCATGGTTTCTGGGGTTGGGAAGAACTGGTTAGAAAAAGCACAGGCTGATGATGAGTTCTGTGTCTTTCTTGGAGTGATACACAGTGATTCTATTTGTTGAAACTCAAACTATTCACTTATGGCCTATATCTTTTGCCAATTAAATCTTAATATAGCAATGACAGCAACAAAAACAATAATGTAACCCAAACACATATATCCACATACACTGGATGGTCTTTAAAATTAGAAAACACAAAAGCTGCAGTTAGGTCTTTGCTCTTTGTCCTCTCCAGTGCAGTAGTATCCTTCAAAGGTGAATATTTTATTAATTGTTCTTTATTTAAAGGACAAAACTTAACTGTTTTTAAACTTACTAATTTTCCTAAAATTGCTTACAAGTTCTTATTTTCTTAAACAGAATTCATGTAACATTCCTTTTTTGCAGAAGTCCTCTATATGATCATGAGCACAATTAGAGTATTGCAATTTAATATAGGGATATCTTGAGAGAGATTTCTGATAACAGGACCAATATATTGTCCCCAAGACTAGAGCCCCTATCCTCTGAGTCTCAATTTATATCCACTTGCTTTACTCACTTGCTACTAGCCTGCCTCTTCACTCACTGCCAGTTGCCTGCTATTGTTTCTTTCTCCTTCCTGTGTGCAACAGAATCATGAGGAGGACTCAGGTGCAGCTTCTGCAGAGATACTCCCTGACCAGCTTACCTAATGTCTCCAATCATTCACACACCATCCCATTTTCTTCCTTTTCTCTCATATTGTAATTTTATATTATTTTGCTTTTGCTGTTTCAACTTATTTACTGTTTACCCTCAAAGAATCTAGTTTCTATGAATGCACAGACCTCATCGGTCTCACCATTTGGGCTCAGCAACTTCAAAAGCTCTTGGCATAGGTGCTTAAGAAAGTGCGATGCACAGGTGGTGGGACATTCTGCTGACTACTGAATAATGAATGGCTGGGAAAAGACCTGCGTGAGAATCACAAAGCTGAGTCTAAATTTTCCACTTCACATCTACACAATTTCAGATCAGGGGTGTCTTAGTTACTTTTCTCTTGTTGCTGAGACAAAATAAGCTGACAGCCAAAGTTAAAAGGGGAAAGGTTTATTTAGCTCACAGTTTGTAGAGGTTTCAGTCCATAATTGGCTGGATCCAGTCAGGATGGCACATGGCAGACAGGCAACAGTTCATGTTGGCAGAAGATGCAAAAACAAGAGCAAAAAGGGGAGAAAAGTCTCTTTTGGTCCCTTATATCTGGTCTACCGGGATTAAGATGGTACCCATCCAATCTGTAAATTGATCCAGCAATCACCCACCCTTAATTCCAGCACCCTTAATCCCAGGATTGCACTGCAAATCAATCACACACTCTAGATTCAGACACCTCAAAAAAAGCCCTATGACCACATTAGGTGTTAGAGGGACATCTAGACACAAACCATCACAAGGGATGTGGGTCTTCAGAGCTACAGTTTCCTTGTTTGCTAAAATAGGACTAATACTTCTTCTTAGGACTAACATCTCCAAACTAGGACTCATACCTTATATTCAGTGCTATAAGGATTGAATGACATTCCAATCTTCTTTAGAGAAAGAGTCTGACAACGAAACCTAGTCAAATTGTAAGTGATGTAAAGCAGAGTAAGCAGGTCTGGAATAATATTCTGACTGTAAAGGATATAGGCTTTCAGGCAGACACTTCTTTTTTCGATGGAAAAAATGAAACAAAATTTCAAAAAAAAAATAGAATAACAACAGTTAATACATTGTGTATTATTATCTTCAAAGTAGTTACACAGAGTACATGATATGGGCATACAAAATTCTCCAAACAACATAGGGGTCAAACTTAAGACTTCTATTATTTATCTACTTAAAAATAAACTATAAAATAATAAATACTTATCTATCTAATATACCTCTTTATTATTTCTTTACTAAGTAGACAAAATATCCTTAGGGTCAAGTGCTTATTAAAGCTAAACTAAGAGCCATTTGCATACTTGTCACTGCTTTTATTTACTTGAGATCTAAGAAGTAAACTGGACATAATATAGAAGGAGACTGAAGTTTAGGGAAGTAAAATTTATAGTGAAAGACAGATAAAAAGACTACAAGTAATTTAGACAGATAAAGAGAGATACAGTTCAAGTAAGTATTTGATTTTAGTAATATCTGCAAAATTAAGTAAATAAAAATCATCCACAGAATTATTCAAATATCTGAATAGCATAGTGCTAAAGCTAATCCAATTAGGGACTCACACAGAAGAATTTATTGCAATTAGTTTCTCTAAGTAAGCAGATGACCTTTACCAACTTCTGTCCTAGCAGACACTAAGCAGCAGGACAGCAGCCTGGGCATATTTCTCAGGATTTAAACAAGCAGGGAAAAACCTCACAGCTGGCTCAATAAAGACCAGAGCAAAACACAAAACAAACACACAAAAACTCGTGACATTTCCTGGCAAAGCTTTCTGAAGACAGAAATAAGATTCAAGGAAAGCCCTTTGAAAGTAGGGAGAACTGTGAAAATCATTTTCCTCTAAATTCTAACCAAAACCTTTTTAGCAAAACTTTTCACCCTCTGTGAAATATTTTCCACATTATTACATAATTATATACATGTACATTGCACATGTATTATGTATATATTATGAATATATTATGTAAACAATACTATTTATAAAAGATATATTGTGTATGTGTATGAAATTTGGCCAATGAGATCTGAAACTGCCATACATTTCTTTTTCTAAAATTTTCTATATTCTGTAGATTTCTGAAAGAACTGTACTTTCAAAAAGATAATAATCGTATTTTTAGTCTGGTTTTGAGTTAACAGTGATAAGGGTAGGTGTATCTGCAAGTGTTTTTCTGCTTTGGTTTGGGGAACTTTTATTTATTTTGGAGCTACTCGGAAACAAATGATAATTAAAGAACTACATGATTATCTGTTCATTTTGATGGCTGTTTTAAAAGTAGACTTTCTTCTTCACAGTGTCTTGAGGAGTAAAGAGCAAGAAGGCTGTAAGAGGGGGCATTATTCCATTCACTCTCAGGAGCTACCTAAGAAAATCTGCTGCCACCCTCCTGTGCATTACAGAAGATCTCGTAGCTCCATCTAGCTCCAAACTAGGGAAATCAGGGATGCAGAATTCCAGTGAACAGGGCTACCAATTCCAACAAGGGAAATCAGGACAAGTCAAAGGAACCATTATGCAAGCGAGTTTGCAAGTACAGGAAATCTGTCAATTAACACTGATTAAAAAGAATATTCATTAGTTAATTGACAGTTGATTCTAAGTAAAGAAATAATTTATGTCATTATTATTTGCTTCTTTAGCACCTCCTTTCTAAAAAACTTCAACAGATAATGTAAGAAGGGATGAGAACTGAACTATTTCTCCCACTGACATGTCCTTGTACCTCTCACATTGTTCTAAGGACTATGAATTCTGCCTTAAGCTCAGGAAAACAAAGAGGAAGCCACTTCTAAAGTTAAAGGCAATGTGTAAACCGGATATGATGCAGAAATATGACATGATTAGTATTTTTTTATTCAAATAATAGACTCTGTTTGAATTGTCTATAGCCTATAAAAAATCACAAAGGCTTCAAAAGGAGTTTATTTTAAAATGTAATTACAAATCATGAAAATTCTAGAAAAGTCTTTTTTATATTAAAACAAAAAAAGCAGTAAAATGCTAAATGATTAATGAAAACGCAACGAGGAAAAATAACTTTTGGCCTAAAATTATCTCGGCAGAATATGTACTTAAAGTAGAGAACATACCAAAGTAAATTCAAGTCAAATGCTATATCAAAATATGAGGAGTTGTGGTTTGCATTTGACACTAAATAATAGCATAATTTCTGTATATGATGCTATAAAACTGTTTTCAAACAGTTTAAGTATTTTAGTAACAGAAAGGCAATCCTACATTTCTTTAAATATCATTTGTTGCCAGAAAGTTCAAAATAAACACAAAAAAATACTTGAAATCAAAAAGAATCCATTTGTAAGTCTGACTAGTTAGACTCCAAATAAAATATTCAGACAACCCAAAGGCAACATTATGTATACTTTCCTTTGACTTTGAAAAGCTAACTCAGTTTTGTGTATTATTTTATCCTATTGAAGTACAGTATTTCCAAGTTTCTTTATATAGAAGAGATATATTTAATTATTTATTGTTCTTACAAACTCCTCAACACAAGCGTTCATCTCCCAGTTTTATTTAGCAAAGTGATCAGATGGCTTTAATTAAGCAAGACAATTCTGGCCTGAACACCCACAGCGCGCATTTCATTTCCTCATGGGTGAGATGGAGACATGACCATGCACCGTCTGGCTTGCTGAAGGATTAAGTCTCCAGCACTAGCTGGTCACTAAATGTTGGTCGTTCCCTTTCCCTGAAGCCAAAGCCTACTGGGCAGACAGTGCAGAAGATTCAGTGGGTACTCTGAGAGACATTCACATTAATTAGGTAGCTCCATCTTTAAACTTGAGCGGGGGATATTCTGAATTATAGTTACAAGGAGAGATATTTTGGTAGCTATCCAATTAATTAATTGTCATGCTTAGCACTTTATTTGGCTTGGAGCCTGAAAGCATACTTAAGTCACTTGCTTCTCAATCTAAGGAGACTTTCTCTGCCAACCTGGCCAAAGTGCTTGTTTGGAGGGCCTCGGAAAAGAAGTGAGAGGAAGAGGGAGAGAGAAGTGAGGGCAGACCCAGAGATAAGAGAAGCAGGAAGGGAGGTACGCACAGAAAGCCAAAGCCTTGTTCTATCAGCATGCCCAGGGAGATGACAAAACGGAAGGCTGGGAAGCTGAAGCTTCTGCTCTCAGCTCTCTCTGCAGTCCCAGTCTTCTGGGCAAACATGCTGAGTGACAGCAGACAGAAGAGCAGACAGGGACCTTCTGGGTACTGAGCTCCCATGGCCGGCACAGAGACAGGGACATCCTGATACATAATTATGAGCTGAATGGGAAAAGCATCACACACATATCTCTAAAATGTAATTCCTAAACACTTGAGGGACTACAGAGAAATCAAGGGTTAGAGATAAGATTGAATGCTCACATAAATTTTGTTTTTCTCTCACTATTTTCAGTATTCTTTGATCCAAGAGAAGAAAAATGTTAATCACCTCCATGCTCAACCCATGTTCTAAGACGGGATGAAAAGAATCGCAGCCAAGAAAAACAAACTGTCTGCATTAAAAAGATAACCTCACACTGCATCAAACAAGTCATTGGAATATTTTGCTTTCTTCGGTTTCTAGGTATTCCTAAAACAGTCTCCTTTAAAAACAAATAAGCTCAACCCAACGGTTGTTTTATATTTGGCCAAAAAATAAAAACTTTCAGTGAACTAACAAGCTAAATATTTCTTTTTTACATAAAAGTACTTTAGAGGAATTGTTTTTCTTGCATCAGAAGCACAGACCTATTTGTAATTCTGCCCTTGTCAAAGTTTGCACCTATGTAAAATCCCCTGTAATGGGGTAGAGGGGAGAGGAACACTTTCAGACTCCATTCCAAATTTCTAAATAAGGATCTTTGAAATTGTTCCTCAAATGGATTCCACAAATAAGTCTGTAAAACAAATGATCCAAAAAGACTAAAAAGACTCATAAAAATGAGGTCACACAGCCCCATACATATTTTATCATACATTGCCTCTTTCCTTTCATGAATGACACTTGACTATTTAAAAAGTAAATCATTGCTACCAACAGAAAGCCTTAAAAAGACATTAATGCCGGGCATGGTGGCACATGCCTGTAATCTCTGCACTCGGGAGGCTGAGGCAGGAGGATCATTGTGAGTTTGAAACCAGTCTGGGGTAGAAAGTGCACTCAAGGCCAGCCTAAACTGCATAGCAAGACCCTGTCTCAAAAAGACAATAAACAAACAAACAAACAAATAAATAAAGATATTAACATCAAGCAGTCCATAACTCATGGACTGGTAGTCAAATGGAGGCAAAACCTCATCCTACCTTCCCAGAGGTGATGTACGCATTCTGTGGATAGCTGGATGGGCAGGTACATCATCTGATTCTATGCTGTTGGCTTTTACATCCTATCCACCAGAAAAGTCATGTGTTCTTTCCCTCTCACCAGCACTGGATGGCTCTGCACCCTCCATGAACACATGGCCCCAAGACAGCACACCATTTCTCAGCCTCACAGCAAATCCTGCCTGTGCTACCAGCTCCGACCCTGAATTATCAACTTCAACATGTTCCATTCGTGACCTATCTAATGTAAAGTATTCATAATAAATATCAGAAAGTGGTATGAACATGGAATTCAACAAAGGCCTCCCAGGAAATTGTTAAAATAGCAGAGCTCACTCAGTTACTTTGAAGGAAAACTCAAAATCTCAGGGTTTCAGGGTTGTCTTCCTCTATATTACTGGTAGTAGTGGACGAAGAGCAGATAATTTCTGTGATTTCTACACCTTTGAAATTTTAGGACTGTGGCACAACAGTAGGTAATTCTTAAACTTTACATATTATGTAGTACATCCTTCTGCCACAACTCCACTATTTACAGGCACCGAGATTGTATACAAAGTACTTAACCCCTGTAAACCTGTCCCCTCATTTACAGAATTGAATAAAATAATGGCACTAATATTACCTAGTAGAATCTTTGTGAAGGTTAAATGAAGCAAGCCTCTCAAAGCACTGAGCACTACTGTTGATTTACCATAAATTCTTAATAAATAACAAGTATCATTTATATAGCTTGATTTAAACTTTCCTTAACAATATATATCACATTCATGGCTGATCAGTCACAGTCCCTGTGCATTGTACAGCTCAGTTTGGTGAAGACTATGAAGAAAGGCCAATGTCTCACCCTGGTGGGGACCTATCTGACAGCACTCAAGAAGGCTGTCAACCGCCACAGTAGTGAGATGCAGAAACACTTTTCACAATATTCGGTGCCACAGCAGGCTGGCATCTAGGATGCCCCTGTCAGGGCGTGCCCAGCCCACCAGCCCCACCCCATCAACCCAGTCCATGCTTCAGGATGCTTCTTGCCCTCCTCTGCTTTGGGTTATGAAGAATCTAAGTCAGCAGCAGTGTTTCAGTCACATTCAGTTTGGCTCATAGCAACTGTTAAAAACAGAGACTACCAGGACTGGTAGTGGGGGGATTATTTTCTTTAACAATGAAATAACATTCAAAACAGACAAATGGCTGTTAAACATATCCTTGCAAAGGGAAAGACATTCTGTGAAATGCAGTAGCAAAACACATAAGATGATCAGGGATTTCTCTTTCATTACTGTTATCAAATTTCAAAATTAAAAAGTCAATAGGGGTACATTATTTATTCAAGGGACACAAAGCACATAGAACAATGCTCAAAGGTGCATTTTAGAACTTCCAAGTATGTTAAGGGAGCCAAAGTTATAAGATAATAAAAATACTACCACAGCCCATTAAGCCCGTTGTACTGGTGCTCGGGGATGGTGCAGTCACGCTTTGTGAGAGCGATTTCCACCCACCTCCCTGAGAGGATTCAGTCAACCCAGAGAGCCTCAGCCTGGAAGACACAAGTTTTTAAACAGTGCAGCAATGTATAGTGTTACCATACTGACTTCAAATTTGAAAATTTGAGGGTGTTTACAAGTATAGTAAACCAGAAAGATCGAACTCAAAAGCTGTTTTGTTGTTCTACTTTTAATTCTTAAATCATCTAATTTGGCAGGGTAAAAATACAAAATTAATTAGATCAAAGGCTCAAGCTTTCTGTATTTTACATTTGTATTTTGGAAAAATTAACAAAACTTCTATCAACTTGTGGGGCAACACTGTTTGGAAAGGGAGAATTTTTTAAAATGATAAAATAATTCAAATGATTATGCTTCTGAACTGACTATTCATAGGGAAAGATAATTTTCATATTTTTATATATTTTTTATTTTCATATATGTGTATATATATATATATACTGAACATTTGTGTGTGTTAGTGTATATATGTGTCTGTCTGTATAACCTCATACACAATTCAGTAGAGAACAATCTAAAATCATCATGGCTGATGACTGCTGTTGATTATACTATTTTTGTTTGGTCCAACTCTAGCTTTCAGAAAAGTGGTACATAACAAGTAGGTGGTGAATGAATGTTTTTGAATGAAAATATTAATTACTGAATGATTGCTCAGATACATAAAATAAATGTATATATGTGTATATACGTATATGTCACTTGGGAATTTCACTTAAAAAATGGAGGGGAGTTCACATATAGAACATGCCAGGCTCTTATACACTTCATTTATGTACTTTCATCACAATAATACACAGCCAAAGCTCACAGAGAATGAGCAGCTGGAATATCATCACAGTTAATACACAAAAGAGGCTAATTTTGAACTCTTTGGATCTGTTACAACTCCACCATGCTACTTCTTTGGATTCATTCTTCTTCCATTGCATTTAGAGAAAAGCCAATCAATTAAGAATGAAAATAATACAGCAAAATAGTACAAATACTGAGCATCTCAAAGAATCTCTGTCTAGAGGACATGACAATGACCTGGTGACTGCCATCACCAAAGACAATGATGGGGATGCATGGGAGGCTGGAGGGCTGGGAGGCTGAATCAGAGCACATAGGAATTGCCCTGACAGCAAAGACAGCATTCAATCCTCATAATACCCATAAACAAAGTTCCAAGAGTAAACAAGAGGGGTTTAGGGTCACACAACTCATAAGTGGTAGAAACGGACTCCATGCAATTTTTATGGCTCTTATCGCTTTAACATATTAATTAATAATTGGATTCACTCTTTCTCTATATCAGTATTTATCAATGAGGGGCAATACCCAGTTACATTTTTAATGATCACACTGAGAAACTGGTGTAGAATCTAGTGGATAGAAGTCTAAGGACAGATCGTCTACCACAGAGAACTGTTATCATAAAATGTTAATAGTGCCTGGAGTGAGAAATCCCAAGCTGTCTGGTCAATATCCAATATCCAAAGCACTCACTTATCCAACCAAATATTTGAGGGGCTATTAGGTGCCCGAATCTGTTCTCAGCACTGGGGATATGGTTGTCAGCAATTAATGTCACCTGCCTCAGAGTTTACGTTCAAAATAAGAAGAGAGATCCTAACCACACAAATAAATTGAATCACCGTAGTAATGAATGTCAAGAAGAAAACAAAGCATGGCTACTTAACAGAGAAGTATGCAAGTGACAGGTCTGATACTAGACCTGTATTAGATAAAATGGTCAGCAAGGCCTCTTTGAACAGGGCTTCATAGAACACTGTAATTCTCAGAAAGTTCTGGTTTTCAAGAAAGATGCTGGGAAAGAGTCAACAGGAAGAAGGGGCAACCAGTGCATACATTCTGTGGCAAGGAAGAACTAACTCCAGGTGTTCAAGGAAGAGAAAGAAGTCAGTTAGTACAGCCTAAGCATGAATCAAAGGAGAGGCCATGGTTCAGGATGAATCCAAGCAGTATGTAGGGTTTGACCATTTCCAGTTCCTGGTGGGAAGTTCACATGTGCATGGGTCAGGCTACAAGGTCTGATCACAGAAATGAAATAATGGGTTATATTCTAAAGCTCCCCTTGGCTTCAATATGTGGATTTGACAGAGGGCTGGGCAAGGATGGCAAGCACTGGGTTGACCTAGAAAGATACCACAAAAGTCCAGGTAAAAGACCAAGGTTACTTCAAAATACATAGAAGCATAGGTACAAAAATGCAATAGGAAATAGTATATTTGTTATCAAATAGTTTTTGCTGTGAAGCACAATCAGGGTGAAAGGTGTACCCCATGGAAAATCAAAACACAGACAACATTCTAAATGAAAATAATTCACTTAAGATTTCTCTGGAACTTAAAACAGTGGGGATTGGCAAAGTTTGTAATAATGAAGGTCTTTTCAAATTCAATTTTTGCAAAATTCAACTTTATTTGCTTTTGTAATAGATAAGTTCTGAAAAGGTTTTGCTTAATGGAAAATCTATGTGTGGAGGAAATGTCAAAGGCTAATTTGGGAATACTCTCCTTTGGTAACATGCTAAAAATCTGTCTTTGAGATACTACACATGTCCAATGTATCAATGTCCATACCCACCCCAATGTGTCTTTCTGTACATATGGTCTGAAATCATTCTGCAAAAGCAAATGCTTGTCTTCTCAAATTTCATTTACAAATCAACTATCGGGAACCCAGAATATATATTCTCAGAAACAATATTGAGTTGTAAATAATGGTCAAATTAATTAGTCAGGCAACAAGTCTATCTAACTCATATTGTGTCTATTTTAAAATACCAAAGCTAACAACAATTTTAAACATTGCTTCTATAGGAACACAGATTAAAAATGCCAATTGATAATGCTTAATATCTGAAAATGAGAACGAGGGGTTTCCCCATGCCCTGTTGTCCGCCATGATACGAGCAGGCGCTGTGGTTACACTGAGCTCGCCAGTGAGAAAAAGGTGGGGGAAGAAAGGCATTTCAGAGGAAGATGAAGCACTGAGTCAAGGTATCACTAGAGCTATCCACAGTCAGTCACTAAGCAAGTGCTTTGCTATAAGTTGGAAATGCAGTTGTTCAAGACCCCACATCTCTCACTGCACAGTGGGAAGACTTAAAATGTATCACATGGATAGAGGAAGCAGACTGTATAGGAAAAAACAAATGACGGAGTAGAGTTCCAATGACAGGAATGAATGCAAATGTTGGGGACACAGGAAAGGATAAAGATCATGAATTTAGATATTTAGCCTTTGATGCAGGGGACACCTTCATACTTCACAGAGAAGGAAACTGGCACCCAAAGGCAAAGGGGTGCAGTTGCAAATATGGAATGAGAGGAAAATATCTGATAATCAAATGTCTGTTCATGTATGCTAATTGATGTCAATATCCATCTTTCCTCATTCTTGTGAATTATGCCCTGAGGTGACAGGAAAATTTTCAGAGACTAATAAAAGATGGAAGGACATTAAAAGTCAACTCCCTTTTTTTTATAGGGGAAAAAATAGGGAACAGGAGAGACAAAGTGAAGTGACTGCTGCAGACTGAAGTGGAATGAGACAGAGCAGCCTGGCTGGCAGACAGAGCTGCTTCCATTAGACCACCACCTTCACTATCAAAAGAAGCGTGACCATGCACAGTACCTCTGGGAGGGGACATCACATGTAGACTTGGAAGGCAGAGGACGAGGCACAGCACAATTTCCAAATTGTGGAAGTTATTTACTGGTATAAATAATCATATATGATTTACATCATCGTTCTCTAAATAAGCATGTAATGAAGTGTTCAAGTAAGTCGATTTTTAAAGAAAATGAATGTTTGTCCTTTAAGTGCCAAACCTTTTACTTATTTTTTTACTTATTTTACTTATTGAAATGTTGAGACATTTCTTTTAAATAATTTTAATTACAAAAGCAAATATATAAATACAAATATATATTATAATATATACAAATACATATGTATTTATATATATAAAAGATAGTTAAGATACTTATACTACTAATCTCCCTTAGTTCATTGAAAAGAAAGATTTGTGCTAATATTGTTTGGACAGTTAAATGCCGATATCTTGTACTCTGAGTAACAAATTTAAAGATAATGACTCGCAATGTATTCACCATTATTACCCTCCTATTATCTTGTTTTTGTTTCTCTCTTTAAAATAAAAAAACAATAATTTTAATTATAGTCTATTGAAATAAGCATTTTTCTTTTAAGTTCTCTACCCATCATTTCCCTCTTTAGCCAGAGAATATTTTTATGGGTTCCCTCTTCTCTTCAGCAATGCCTCTGTCTTTTTACCTCTGTAGCCCTAAAATTCCAATTAAATGTTTCTCATCTTCAGTGATCTGCAAAAAAAAAAAAAAATAGCTACTAAGACTGACAGAGGACTAGGTAAGGTAAGGAGCTGTGAGAAAGGACTAACTTTAAATAATCATGATGGTGGTAATTTCAGTGGCTCAGGGGCATCATGGTGACACCATTGTCAATATATCTTATCTCTCTTGATCTCAGGTCCACAGCATTTTCAATTACATCCAAAGTCTCAATCTTTTTTTTTCTCAGTAGTTTTATAAGACATCAAAAATTTAAACTTCCACAAGGCAGGGAGAAATAATTATTAAGAATAAGAATATATATATGGAATTAGTTTTTCTATTTATCGCAATGGGTTTCCATTGTGAATTTCATTTTGAATATTCCTAAATATTTTTCTCAGCATTGTTCTTGGTCTGTTAAATTATTTTAGAACAATGCAGTTATAAATTTCTATTTAAAGTAGTACTTGTGCATATAGGTTACCATCTTAGTTAAAAATTATTATAAGTTATTAGTTTTGGAAACGCGGCATCCAACAAGAGGCATGGGGGGTATTAGGCAACAATAGGTAAAAAACCTACAACTGAAAAATTGTAATACCCCTGGTAAAATTATTAGGAACTGTTACGGTTTGTATACAGATGGACCCCCCAATCCTCATGTAGTCACAGAAGTGACTGAATCTGGCTTTTGTGGTTGACTCCTTGTCTAGTGCTGGGATTGATGATGTGAGTTCTACACCCACCCAGGGGTGGTGCTGACATACAATGCAAAGTCAGAATGGGGGTGTGTTTTCTCTCTTTGGTGCAGTTTTCTCTTGCCGCTTGCATCCGCCATGAACGGCTGCCCCCTTTTGTTCTGGCTGCTGCCTTGAAGTGTTGCCCCAGTGCCATGCCACCCTGCCTTGGAACCAGCTGATTATGAGTTGAAATCCACAGAAACTGTAAGCTAAATAAACCTCTCATTGCTTCATTTTGGTGTTAGGTGTTTCTCTCAGCAACGAGAAAAAAGTAACCAAGATAGAATTTGGTACCAGGAGTGGGGTCATTGCTGTGACTATACCTGACCATGTGGTTCAGGAGCCTCTGGGAATGGCTTGTGGCAAGAGTTTGGAAAGGTTCGGAGATGTTGCCTGAAATAGAAGCCCTGGAACAGCTTAGACTGTTCTGTAGGGGAGATTCTAGTCAGAGCTCAATAGACCAGAAGGCTGATAGAAAGCCTGCTGCTAAAGACCAGGTTCAAGAGGTTTCTGCTGGGAAGAAGGACTGCATTGGTTGTTGGACTCCACACGATGTGTGTTATGGCTTGGCAGAAAGTTTGTCTGCATTCTGCTCATGTCCAAAGAGTTTGCCTGAGACTGAGATTAAGGGCGATGGCCTGATTAATCTGGCAAAGAAAATTTCAAGGCAGTCAAATGTTGAGGCAGTGGCATGGCTATTGTTGGGGGCTTTTAGCCAGATTTATCTTGGAAATCAAGAACAAAGAGTCCAGCATGATGACTTAAAATGTTGTGAGTTTGGTCAGAAAGCTGTGGACTGTAAAGATAGAGCTGAAAAGGAACAGAATACAAAAGATGGCCTACGAGCATCACAGGAAGAGACAACGGGTCCCCACACTTTGCAGCCTCAAAGATACAAAAGTAAAAGACTTTCCCCAGGGGAGAAAGCTGCAGAGTGCCACATTCCAGAATGGCAACAGAAGCCACACGAGGTTCCAAAATGGCGGCAACATAAAGAATCTGTTCCTTGCAATCAGGTTCCGAGTGCCCAGCAATCCAGGCACTCGACCCCTATGGCCAAGAAAGAGGAAAGTCTTGCTACTGCTCCAGTCAGCAGCAGACCTTGGCAGCATCTATGTGGCGCTGGTTTTAGGTGCATGGAGAACACACACATTCTGAGGTTAAAGAGGCTTCCACCCCAATTTCAGAGGGCCTGAAAGGCCAGGCAATGCGCCCCTGAGAAGGCAATATCTAACGCTGTGAATGTAAAGTCAGAGTGGAGACCTCAGAAGTATGCTGGACATACAACTACGGAACTTAACATTTGCCCTGCTGGATTTTGGAGTTATTTTGGTTCCAATGCTTTGTATTCCCTTGTTTATAACTTTTGGAATAGTAATGTCTATCTTGTGCCATTGTATGTTGGAAGTTTTTAACTTTGTTTTCATTTATACAGGGGCTTGCAGCTAAGAGTGCCTTAGATCTCAGAGAAGACTTGGGACTTGGAGTTTTCAGCAATGCTGAAACTGTCTGGACTCTGGCAACTTTGGAGATGGACTAAATGTCTTTTGTATAAGGGACATACATGAGTCTTTCGGGGGCCAAGGGTGGAATGTTACGGTTTGTATATAGATGGCCCCCCAGTCCTCATGTAGTCACGGAAGTGACTGAATCTGGCTTTTGTGGTTGACTCCTTGTCTAGTGCTGGGATTGATGATGTGAGTTCTACACCCACCCAAGGGTGGTGCTGACATACAATGCAAGGTTCGAATGGGGGCGTGTTTTCTCTCTTTGGTGCAGTTTGCTCTTGCTGCTTGCATCCGCCATGAATGGCTGCCCCCTTTTGTTCTGGCTGCTGCCTTGAAGTGTTGCCCCAGTGCCATGCCACCCTACCTTGGAGCCAGCTGATTATGGGCTGAAATCCATAGAAACTGTAAGCTAAATAAATCTTTCCTTGCTTCATTTTGGTGTCAGGTGTTTGTCTAAGCAACGAGAAAAAAGTAACCAAGATAGGAACTAAAAGCCTGTTTGTTACAGAGGTTCCAGAAAACAAGTAAGATACGAGCAATACTGACTCTAGCCCTCAAAGTAATGCAGGGACACATTATGTACACCCTGTGCTAACAAAATTCCCAGGTCACCTTAACCCAACCTGACGTCAGCCGAAATTATTTTAGCAGCTAAAACATGGCCGAAGGGCACCATAATCTCACAAAGCAGAACTACATCTAACTTCCACAATGAAAAGCAGCATTTTACCAGATGACACCAGGGAAATGGAGTCATTAATGATGGTTTTATAAAACAGAAAAAAGGACTATGCTTTTTATAAACAAAATTTCTAAGAGGTATCCTTTCGATAATAAAAACAGAATGAATGTGTCCAAATACTCCATCAGCAAAGAGGGTTCAGATGATCTCGGAAGGGCTTTTCCAAGTGATAGGAACTATGTCCAAATCACAGCAGAGGGAGCACGCTTAGGAAACTTAATAACAACAATTCTTCTCTGTCCTTGCAGTTAACAATTGACTATTTTTTCCTTTTATCAGGCTCCATTCTGCCAAAGCATTTTCTGTATACAAGCTGGCAACACCAAAGAAGTTGTAGTCTTGGTTCTTTCCAACTCTTAGGACTGGTAGCCAAAGTGTCTCTGTTGCTCACATAATCCATGCCATCTGCCAGCAGCTTCTCCACCCTGAGCGCCATCTGCCAGCCTCTCTGCTTCAAGCCCATGCCACGTGGCCTGTACGTTGTTTCAAATGACTCGTTCACTGGGAAGGAGAAGGAACAAACCAACCCGTTTCCATTTTAATCATCGTTGGTGACCATCTCAAACACTGCCCTCAGGCAGACTGCTTCTAGGAGAAGAGAGCTCCAAGGTTTGAATGAAACAGTTTCTTTTGATAGTTGGAATAAGCTGTCGGACAGCCATAGAGCATTAATATAATCAGCCATTAATACAACAAGTTTTTATAGCTGTGTTTCCTTTTTGTTTTTATAAGGTATTCTTGATTACAATGAATTATTCCTTGCACAAACAAGCAAAGAGGGAAAAACAATCCTTATTTTCTATAGTTAATCCTGATTACTTTAAAAGCAACTCCTGGCAGAAATTAATTTAGTTGAATGTTATTAACAGTATAATGTTAACTTTATGCTGCACTGCATTGTTCTTCACTTTAATCTACTTAAAATTCCTGATTTTAAAGCAGAAACAAGGGTTGCATAACAGTATCTTAACGAGGTTAAGCCTAAAAAGTTCCATTAATATCCTCCCTAAGGCCACCAGGAAATTCCTTAAAGCAAGAGAGTGTCAGGCATTTCAGGGGATTATGCTCGAGGGCTTTTCCTTCTAAGCTTGTTACTACTGGGAATTTATCTTATGTCTCCATCACTGTCTAGCCTTTAGTGGGAGGCCCCACTTATTCCCAATCACTCATCAGAAATCCCAGGAAACTCACCTAGCATGAAATTTGGGAGCCTTTGCTATCCCAGGATCAAAATTAAATTAGCATTTAAGTGAATGTCAGGAATCAATAAGAAATGACAGTATTCTACCCAAATGTCAGAAAATATACATATTTTAAGTGGCAACATGTAAGGTTTTATAGTCTCCACAGATGGTAATGTTCTCCATAGGCATGCCTGATCTCTATAAATGATGGAAGGTGCTCTTCTTGTATTAACCTGCACATTTCTTTTAGATTGCCTAGCTTTGTATACCATACATCTTGATGCTGGGACATGCGGCTGTTCTCATGGATTTCTAAAAACCTCATCTTTTCTACTCCTAAAATTATATAATAAAAATTTGATTTTTGATTTCTCAAATTTCTATTCCCAATGGAAAAGTATACAGTTGTTATAACTGAATACATAGGAACATCACTAAGTAAATTTTCATAGTAGTTATTATGTTCTCTATTCAAAGAAAAAATAAAGAAGGAATGTACAGATTATCAAATCTTGCTCTTTGATGTTAACTTTCGCCTTTAAATTTTAATTCCTTTTCTCCCTTTTTAATATATATTTGCAATACACAGTAAATACATGTCACTGGAGAACTGATCCACACATGTGTTGTATCTGACCCCTTGCTCTTTCTCTCCTCTCCCAACCCTCCTGCCTGCCCCGTCCCCAGAGCCTTCTCACACCTGCACAAGGTCTCCCCCTGCTCCTTCTATCTACCATCTTTTTAAAACTAAAAACAGTATTTACCTCAAATTTAATTCTTACATTGCAACTTCAATGAAATTTGAGGGTGGAAAAGATTCTGAAAGATTTTCCTCAAATATGTAGACAAACCCATATGAATATTAGAAACATGAAAACGATGCATGATTTTATGAAACTTAAATGTTCTGAAATACAAAATTTTTAAAAATTCTAACTGATACTATAAACAATGTGTTTTAATTAGGTGATGTTCTCTTGTGCTTGAAACTGACAAAAGATTTTGCCACATCATGATGACTAAGGGGTTGATATGATGCTATTAATAACTTGATAAAATAAGTAATTGGTTTCTACAAATGTAAATGTCATATATATATGTATTCTGCATATATTTAAATTTATAGAATCCATTGATCTACTTATAACATGATGGACCTACTACTGTTCCTTATACCAAAATGTAAAGTTAGCAGTGGTTAACATGGATAAACTTCACTGGGGGATAAGTTGAATGAATTCAAGTTAGCAAGTGCTCAAAATCAGCTCTCTCTAAGGATGGGATGAGGCCTATGTTTGCCTCACTCTCTCTTGAATGTGAGCTCTTGATGAAGTTCAGGACTCATTACCAGTGTCCATGCCACTTCAGTATTTGAGAAAACAGCCAAAGAAGGAAGGCCACCTTTGCCCTGGACTTGCTCTCCTGAAGCAGGTCCTAACACGTGTGCCCATTTGGGAAGTGCCCGTGTATATTCGGAGGAAACAGGCCTTGCTAAATCTCTCTCCTTTTTACTATTACACTATTGTCTTTGTTTAATAGTACTTCTCCACAACTATCCATTTCTTAATCAAACTCAGCATAAAAATGTTTTCCCACTTTTTGTGGGTCTTTATATCCTTACAAATGCTCCTCCTCTGTCATGTAAAACTTACATGAAACAAATCTGTATTGTTTTCTCTTGTTAATCTATCTTTTGTTACAGGGATCTCTACCATAAATTTAGAATGAGTAAGGAAAGATTTTTTTTCTTTTTTCTGTACTCTCCTCATATAAGATAACTCATAAAGACACCAACACCCTGAGATACTAACACAGTCTTCAGACCCAAGAGAAAGTTATGTTCTGATGAGGAGACTTTCCCCTAAGATGCACATTCATAAATGGGTAAAGAAAGATATTCTTTGATGAATCTTGTCAATGGTATTAACTGAAGAAAACTGAAAATTGAAAACAAAAAGATGTTTAAAGTTATCAAGGGAATGATATACAATATTTGAACAGTGATGTAAAATATATCATTTTAAGTTTTGCTGATTCTTTACCAATGACATAATGGTGGGAGATTCTTTTTAAATTTAAAGGGAGAAAATTATTGAAAGAAAACTATCTGATTACATCACTATATGTTATCACATAGCTGTATATCCATTTGCTTGGACCTAAAATCTTAGAAGCACACCTGCCTTTATGATTGAAAACTAATATTTCCCTTTTTTAATATTCATACTGTTAAAGGGAACTATGAAATGTTCTCTACAGTAGGAAACATTTCACTCTATGTCCAAAGCATGGCAGCTATTCTGAAAGCTACTGAACATCTGTCACGTATCTCATGTGTTCACAGTAGAATATTCACTAAGTGCACTTTCTACCATTGACAGATCACAATTCCCCATCTTTGTAGTCCTCCAGAATCGTTCATTGAAAACCCATAGTTTTCTTTCATTATTATTGTTCTTCAGCAGCTTTGCTTCCTTTCCTTCCTCCTTATTTCAGATGAGAGTTCAATTTAAGCAGGAAAAGTTTTTCTATATTTTTCTTTTAATCCACGATCTTTCTATAGAATACTGCTAAGGCTTCCACACTTACTGTCTTGCTTACTGCACTGAAGAAGGAACATCCCTGAGCACTCCCTGAACCAGTTCCACACAGATCTGAAAAAGTTGGCGCCTTACTTTTTCCTTCCAATTTATTTCAGTTTGCTGGTCTCTCTAAACTGCTTTCCACCTACCCATGTCAGTCACATCTTACACCACCGGTTCCCTTATATGATTTTCTTTAGTTTCGCAGTTTCTGTTGTTGTCGTGATGCTTCTAGCTCTTTTCTATCCCAGAATTTTTGCATGCGGTGTTCTTTCTACTTAGAATGTTCCACCCCTTGCTCTTCCATTGGTATCTTCATGTCTGTATTTGGGTCTCAGCATAACTTTCCCTCCTTGGAAATGCTGGTTTGATTTATATTTAAATAAGACTCCTACACCTCTTTCCTATAAATCCTTTACTATTTCGACCTTGAACTTATCACAACTTGTAATCACACATTTCTTTGAGCAGTGATTTATTAAAATGTGTTTTATTTATTCAACTGTGCTTCTCCTACTTGACTGAGGCGCATGCGGCAAGAACCACACGCACTGGGCTCACTGATAGCTCAAGATCCAATATCTACATGCTTTGTGCACAAAAGTACTCAGTTAATAGTAACGAAACAATGACTGAACATATCCTTAAATTGTTTTTATTTATCTCTTCCTCATCAAAGTGTATTCATCACTCATTTAGATATGTTATGGTTGTCAGCAGGTCACTTAGATGCTGAGCTGTTGGATATAAGAAGTTGCCAGCTTCTTGAGTCTGGCTTACTCAAGTAATGCATACAGAGCACTGAATGAAGACCAGATGATGACTGTGGTTACTGAGCCTTGGCCTCAAATACGTGATCCTGCCTACCATTGTGTCCCAGCTCTCCCAGTTCCTGGCTTCACCTGGCCACACTGCACTGTTATTGAAAACTCAATGCCTGTGACGTCACCCAACAGGAAAGCCTCCCTGACCTCTCAGTCTGAAGGTGTCCTCTGTCTTCTGTTTCATTGTTATGGAGGTTTCACTTCCTCCTAAAATCTGTAACTGTAACTAAAACTAGGGACATAGCTTCATCTGTGACAGTCCTAACAGATGCTTAAAATTATGAAAAATACATTTTTCAGGCCATACTTAATTCACACTAATGCTCAACATAGTAAAGACTAGATGTCCATGATGGCAATAATTTTAAAAAATTCAGTTACAAAGAAAATAGAAAACAAACTAATGTCAAAGAGTAGAAAGAAGAAAATACTCCAGAAATTCTTGCGTATTTGGACATCTAATTAAATAACCCAATGAACTCCAAGACATTACCACTGGGTCCAAATGATGAAAAACAATAGAGAAATGCTGTTAGGATTTAGGACCTGAGAGAACTTCAGTGATTTCATTATGAAAACAACAAACCAGATTGTGGTGGATTCCCTTTGATGATAAATCTTATCAATGAGAACCAAGTACATTCCATCTTAATTAAAGAAATTTTAGCTGAGTTGCTAACCCTTTAAAACTTAAGTAGGTACTTAAAATGGAATAATTTTATAAAGACAAAACAAGGCACTCCGGAGCATAGCACTTCTGCAGTTACTGCGGGTGCCAAGCGCATTAAGACCAGACCAGAGGCACGGTGCCTTGGCCTCTGGGAACAAATCCCCAGAAATCTGCTTAGAGCAGCTTGCTGTGTGTATATAGATTTTTTTTCAATATTTAAATACCAACTGACAAGTTTCTGGCCTAATGTTTATCACATTTCCCCCTGGTCTCTGGAAACAGTATAACAATTCTCTTTTTAAAAAAATATGTACCACATGGAAGACTGAAACTAGACCCATGTCTATCACCATGCACTAAACTAAAATCAAAATTGATCAAAGATCTAAATATTAAAATAGAAACACTAAATCTACTGGAAGACAAGGTAGGTAGAAATCTTGAAGACATAAGGGTAGGCAAAGAGTTCATGAACAAAACGCAAACTGCACGGCAAGTACTTCAAAGAATCAACAACTAGGATCTCATCTTATTAAAAAGTTTTTGCACTTCAAAAGAAATCTCCAAAAGAGTAAAAAGAAAACACACAGAATGGGAAAGAATTTTAGCCAGCTGTCCTTCAGACAAAGGACTTATATCTAGAACATATAAAGAATTGAAAAACATCAGGCCCCCCAAACTCAAAGACCCAATCCAAAAATGGGCATCTGAGATGAACACATACTTCTCAGATGAAGAAATCCAAATGGCAAATAAATACATGAAGAAATGTTCAACAGCACTGGTCACTCAGGAAATGCAAATTAAAACAACACTGAGATTCCATCTCGCTCCAGAAACAATGGCTGCCATCAAGAAATCAACCGATAGCAAACATTGCCAGGGCTATGGGGAAGAAGGAACCCTTCTCCACTGCTGGTGGGAGTGAGACTGGTATGGCCACTATGGAAATCAGTATGGAGATGCCTCAAAAAACTAGGATTGGAAGTCCCATTCAATCCAGCTATTCCCCTTCTGAGTATTTTCCCAGAAAAACTGACAATGTCATGTCACAGTGATATATGTGCACCCATGTTTATAGCAGCACAATTTGAATAGCTAAATCTTGAAAACAACCCAAATGCCCATCAACCACAGAATGGATAAAAAAAGATGTGGTATTTTTATACAATGGAATATTACTCAGCTATAAAAAAGATAATCTTGAGGCTTTTATAGATAAATGGAGGCAAGTTGAGACTATACTCATAAGTGTAATAAATCATACTCAGATTTGTAAATATTGTATTGTCTCCCCAGTGTAAAAAATAAATAATAATAAAATACTGAAAGAGTAATAAGATCCAAAATGTACAAAAGATATTATAATAATGAAAGGGAAAGAAACTGTTCAAAAGAAAAGAGTAACTTGGATAGGGGAAAGGAGAAATGGAAGAAAGGAAAAGATTTTATGTATGTAGGTTTACATATATAACTGGATATATATGTATGTGTGCAAGATAGATAACTATACTACTAATCTCTATTAATTCATCAAAACAGTTTGTGCTATCATTGTTTGATTATTTGATCATTTTTTAATGCCTAGATCTTGTAACCTAAAGAACTACTTCTAAGATAACAATATGGAATGTATTAACAAGTGTTGATTTCTTACTGTTGTTTTGTTTTGTTTTTGTTTTTGTTTTGAAATTCTGCATTATTTCTATTCTTTTTTCTCTTTTGTTTTTTAAAATTAAAAATTAAAAAACTTTAAAAAATTAAAAAATATGTATACAAAATGTTTTACAATGTCATCACGTGCATTATTATAAAACAACCACCTTTATGTGTTAGTCTAGTCAGTTGAAGCAAACTTTAACTTACAAATGTGTATGAATGTGCATAAGTGTATGTATGTTGTACATAGATAAATACACATAGTATTTTGAATGATGGCAATGATAAAAATTAAAGAGCACTGAGACACCAATAGAATTTAAAGGTATGGCAATCATCTAAAACATGACTGAGGAAAGCTGCAAAACTTGCAAAAAATGTTTTTGCCAAGAAAAACTTGTAAGAAAGCAGAAAAAATAAAACATTGTGTTTGTGTTAAAAGGTAGGCATATAAAATATTGTCATGTTATTTTCAATCACTTTCCATATCATACTGAGGGACTTGTAATGATTTCAAAAGTACATAAATTGTTTTATCAATCAAAAACACCTACAAAAAAAGAAAGATGGCCACATGCAGAATGAACCATGTGTTTCTCATCATTTTGCTGAGTTCACTACGTTGGCCAGTTGATAATGGGCATTTTATTTCAGTGTGTCTACTTATAAATAATGACACAGGGCCAAGCTTTGTAATATACTTAATGTGTGTAAAATATTTAATGGAAAATTCAAATACAGTTTGGAAATCCCAGAAAATGACAATTATCCACAAATACCATTTTAAATTTAATTTTAGAATAAAACTCTGAAGTAATTTTTATATTCAGTGTTTACCTTGGTACAATGCTTACCATTCATACTGAGAAGTTAGTTTAATTTTATTTTACTCTTCTAATGTCCTAATAGTCTCTAAATATTTTATAGTTTTCAAAGCACTAGGGACAGTCAACTGGATCAGTATGATGTTGCGTAGAGAGAGACAGTTCCTTCTTGCCACATCCTTCCAGAGCTGTCAAATAGCCAAATCTATAGGAAAGCAGACTTGATATATTTTATTATTTCTGTTCACTAATTTTTATTAATGATTGAGGAAGAAAATCAGAATGGAAAGTATGCATTAATAAATTAATAAATGTTAGATTAATAAATGTAAAATAATGAAGCTTACCCTCATATAAAGTAGGGTAATTTTCTAATAACTTGGAACACTGACATTATATTTGGGAAGGCTCACAGTTTTCAAGTATTTCTGATAAGAGGAAAATCTTCACTGATTTAAGAAAAAAATTCCTACCTGAAAATTAATACAAAATTAGCAACCAAACCCAAGCCTAATTAAACCCTTCACTGCAGACGTTAGGAGACCAAGTACTTCAGCACTTTCTCTTACCTCACCAGATGGGAACAATATGATTCCTTGTACAGCACTCAGAGCAATTTGCCAGACAGTCATAATGATCAAGCTACCAATGAAAGACAGCATATACCAGTGTGGGAACTGTAAGACGTTATGCTAAAACATAAAAGACGCATTAGGTGCAGGCCGTGCCCTAGCTCACAAAGTAGTATACAAACTCACAGGCCTGAGTCGGCATTCCATCTGTACCTGAGTTGTTCAGACAATGCAGAAAGAGGATAACACCCTGGACTAGGAATCGGGGAATGGGAAGTTTCCCTAGCACAGCACACTGAAATGAAGTGGCACAAAGAAGCAAATGGAATGGGCTCTGACATAGGACATATATCAGTAATGTCTGGCTGAGCCTGGGACCATCCAGTGCAGTAATTTCATCCACCGTTACACTTTCCCTCCAGTGTGTAGGCATGCAAGCAAGCACACAGACTGGCAAAGTTCACTCAGTCCCAGTCCCCGTCCCAGTCCCAGTGAACATAGTCTCAGCTGTCCCAGAAAGGTATGCTTTCTGCAAAATACCAAAGAGGATAGCAGCTTCCATTACCTTTTCTCTACTGGGTGAATGAATTCAAGGATGAAGTCATCTCTTCAATTTATATTTAATTAGTAGAAGAAACAGAAGAAGAAAACTAACAAGACAGAGATATCATGCCCCCAAATGTCACATCACATAGGGTTTTCAATGAAACCGACTGGAGACAAAATGTAAAGGAATTTCAAGAAGCCACTCTGCAAGCACCAAGTACTGGAGTTTTGCCATGGCAAACCATCGAGTGGTTTGACTCGACAACTGACCACCATCTCTGGCCTAGACTCACAGGTTCGGCCTCAAGAAGAGTTGGATGTGCTGAATACCTACGCACCATTGCATACATATGTGTACTAGTACATGTTAACTGTTCACTTAGCTAATAATTTCTAATTTCTTAATTTGTTATGTACTAATCCTCTATCTTTCCATTTCCAGAAATCATTATCACTTCCAGAAACACTAAATAATTTTTATCCTTGTTTGTTTGTTTTGCAGCTCTGGGAATCGAACTCACAACCTCACACTTGCCAGGCAGATGCTTAGGCCACTGAGCTAAATCCCCAGCCCTTATCTTTTGATAAAAGAATATATTTATTTTGCTCCTAATGTTTAGGCCAGCTGGAAGAAGTTTTTAAATGCTAATGTAAGCATAGGTCCTTACCCATAAGTAAATATATAGTCTCAGGGATAGGAGAGAAAGGACAGTGGTTTTTTTGTTTGTTTATTTTGTTTTGATTCTCATTTTTTAATGTCTTCTTTTGAGATCCATACCACTCATAAATGCTAGGTAACATGTCACTAGCCTGCCATTAATCAGATGCTAAGGAAGGCATAATGTGTGGAAACGCAGCCTTTTAAAGATTCTTGAAATTAGTATTTGGACACAATACACTGTACTAACATTTAAATTTCAGGAAAAAGTTCAGAAGTTAGCTTACAAAGATGTGAGCATGCCACTGTTCCCTAAATGCCAAGATGCCCTTCGTATTAGTTAGAATTCTGCTCCTCGGACCACACTCATTTGAAAGGTTGCAAGGTCAACGTGAAGCTAGTCATATGCTGAAACAGACAATAGAAAAAGAGAGAAAAAAGTTATTTAATCCAGCATAACAATGTACCCGAAAGTGTACCTTGATTTAGTATCATTGTCTTATGTGTTTTTTATGTTTTTTGGCTTGTTACTCTGGCTATTAATCTGTATGTATGACAATGGGCTTTATGAGGACTTACAAAATAACTAAATGAATTTCACACTGGCTAAAAAAGAGAGTGGAGGGAAAGGGGAAAGAAAACAATTGAGATTTGTTATGTGCATATTTCAACTCCCGACAATGAATGCTATCATTATGCACAGCAAACATGTACTGATAAAATGAAAAATTAAAAAATAAAAGGTTGCAAGACAGTTTGCAGCCTAGTCATCTGCTAAAACAGCAGCAGGGAGAGGTTTGGCTTAGAAGTTCTAACTACAAAATATTTATTAGAAATGTTTCTATTTTTAAAGAATATACATACAATAATTTACAAATTAGAAATAAAATTCTCAGGAGATTCTGAGCATCCTATATGTCCTATGGACTATTCATTTCTCCATCTGCTTGAAAAATAACAGCATTTTAATTATCCTGTTAAGGTTAATGGAACCCAAATTTGATTCTTAAATCTAAGCGAATGCCTTTTTCCAACAGCCGCTAACTTCTCTTTTTATGACATTTTTCCTCCCTAAAATTACATCACAAGAATTTTCCTAAAATCAATTTATATAGCCAAACAACTTTTCAAAGAAAAGAATAGAAACAACTGTGAGATAAATCGAAAACCACGGAGACTCTTAGGTGTTTTACATTAAAAGAGCTTTAAAATGCTTTCTGTAAGTTGTTAATGATGAGCGGGTAAGGGCCACCACATCCAGATTAAAGTTTAGTGATCACTGCATTAAGCATTGACACAGGTCTAGAAGGAAACGATTCCCAGGGCACATCCACAGTAAAGAGTTTACAGGAGAAATCCTAGGAGATATCCAAAGAGAGTCAGAACATAAGAACCTTATACCCTCAGTTCAACAGCATTAAAACATAGACCACTCATGGAAGAAGTCCGCAATGGCAGGAAGGACAGGTAGGTATAGATGACATCTCAATTTGCAACCCAACAACCTGAAAAGCACACAGATATTCTCAAACAATTCCCTCAGCGTTCTAAAGAATGTGAGCTTGAAAACAAAAGGAAAACTTCACACTGTACTATAAATGAAACCCTGGCCACAGAATCAGACCTCAACTGACACTGTACATTAGGTTAGAACTGAGAATGGAAAATAACAGTTTGATGATTTTAAAAACAGTTAAGAAACTTGAAAAGAGGATAAAAATCCAAGAACATTACCAAGTAGGTCTTAAGTAGAACAAAGAAAAAATATAATTATTGAAATTTAAAATAGGATGGATGTTAAATTACATTTTAGACAATGCTGAAGAGTCTAGATGCAGTCCATGAACACTCCGACTATAAATTGTAAGTGCATATGTTTAAGCGTCATGGAGGACAGCGCTAGACTGTGTAACACACATACATACAGAAATTTAATAATGAAGAGGACATACTGTATTTAAAAGATATCACTGTAGTAAGTTTTCCTGAATTACCTTAAGTTATTAAACCTCAGGAAATCTCAAACTGGGTAAATTAAAAAGAAAGCAATAACATCTGTATACAGCATAGTAAAACTCGAGAAGAAAAAATTAAAAAGAAGATATTTTAAAAAGCTATAAAAAATAGATCACCACAAAGGAACCATAAGTACACTAAGGTGATATTTTGGCAGCAATCACAGAAGCTAGAAAATAGTGGAATAATTTTTTTCAGTATACTACAACTGTCAAACTAAAATTCTGTATCTCTTGCAACTAACATTTAGAAGCAGAAATGAGATAGGTTTAATAAAGAGGGAGACAGCCTGCACTACATAGCGAGACCCTATCTCAAAAAGGCCAAAAAAAAAAAAAGGTGTTAGGATGTGGCAAAGCTGGCTGGGAAATAAGCATGACCTGTTAATCACAAGATCCCAGGACACAGGCAAAGAACAGTTCTCAAAGCCCTGCAAGTGGACTTGCCGTGAGAACTCGAGCAGCTTTTCCACTGGGTGCCTGGACCTGCCGCCAGCCTGGGGCGGCGGGGACACAGCAAGGACAACGCACACTGTGTTTTGCCACTGTGCTCCTTTGCGGGGTGGCCTTCCGAAGACGGTAGGGTGCCCTTCTTTTCTGACTTTTACTTGGCCCGAACTCACTCAGCAGGGTCTGCTTCTCTTCCTACCTCTAGTAAACTGCTACCGTTTGAGTTTGTCTTGACTAGCTCTTCGCTCGGGACAGAGAGAACCTAGAAGCCACCTGCAGAAGGAGGCTTATGCTCCTCAAAACCAGGTAATGTTACTATGCAAGACTTCGCTAGTTGTGTCTATTAACCTAGAGCTTTTTAAGAATGCAGACAACTTAACATAACAGCATAACATAAAACTGAAAACTTAACTTTTAATTCTGAGTGTTGCTATACACTAATGTACAATTAAGTGCATTTTTACGGTGCTTCTAGTCAAAACTCTGAAAACCACTGCCTTAGAGTAGTGCAGCAGCTACCCACATCAGCATGGATAACTTGAAAATGGAATGCTAAGTGAAAAAAAGCCACTTACACAAAAATAGCTATTGTAAACTTCCCTCAACACATAAACATATCTAAATAATATATCATTTAGGGATACAGAAATATATGATGATGGTTTATTCCTTAATAATTGTGCAGCTATAGGGAAATGTTTATTATTGAAACTGTATTTGTATTTTATAAGGAAAGTGAAAATCTTAAAGTACGACTGCTATAAATAAAGGAAGGATCCCATGGGTATAAGGCTTTGTGATTCTCTCCTTTCACCTGAAGTCAGACAATGAGATGGAAAAGAAGGACCAGGCATGTACTCCATGGTTCAAAAAACTGAACACATTTCAATCTCCTTGTATAAATATTGTGTCTTTGCAACAAGATAATTCAGAAAGATATAAATGAATGAATTACTCAGGAAAAGTTAAATGACCTTTGTGCAGAAATAATAATTACATAATCCCTTGATAGTAGTTTGGTTAAAAACAAAAGTGCAAACCCTAAGAAAGTTTCCTTCGAGAAAGTTTCGTTTATGATTCAGATAACACAGATCTATTCTTAGCACTACTCATGGCTCACGAGCTGTTTCTCACTAACTAGAAGTTTCTATCACCATCCACAAATTTGCTAAAACCACTTGACAGAATTTCAGCTCTTTTATCACCTTTGTACACACCATTACTCATACACAAAACTGCTATTAAATGTATCGATGTTGCCCAATAGTGGAGACTGTTAAGTCAGACAAAAATTTGGAAATCAACTGCCAGGTGTGGTAGTCCATGCCTTTAATTCCAGCACTCAGGAGACTGAGGCAGGAGGATCACCACAAGTTTGACATCATCCTGGGATACATAAACAAGTTCAAGGTCAGCCTGCACTACATAAGAATACCTTGTCTCAAACAAACAAAAAACCCCAAAACTAAACATATAAACACATATTTACATTTACACTCATATTCATATTCATATTGCCAGGCATGGCTGTCCACGCCTATAATCCCAGGACTCGGGAGGCTGGCACAGGATCGCCATGAGTTCGAGGCCAGCCGGGGTTACATGGAAACCTGAAGCTTTAGCTTCCCAGGAACTTGTTAGAAATGTGCACCTTCAGGCCCTACTTCATACCGAAGGCGTCAGACACCCGTGTTTAATAAGCCTCCCCAAAGGAGATTCTGACCAGCCTGAAGTCAGAGAACCACAGCCACTGTGCACCTGAGCTAAGAAAAACCTGCAGCATCCGGTGCAGCAACCTCCTTTCCCAACTCCAGTCGTGTCCTAATGACTCATCTTCCCTTCAAGGAATTCAGCAGGCTTGAGAAGCTAAGGCAGCAGCTGTCAGTGAACAAGCTGGGGAGGAGTAAAGTGCAGCCTGCAGTCTTCTTCATCAGATGTCACGTTGAAAGGAAGATCTAAAATGTTTCAAAGTTACAAAATACACTGTTTCAAATCATCCTTTGGAGGCATTTTTGCTGAGAAATCCCAACTAGCTATAAAGGAAACCATTCTCTTTCTCTAGGGAGTTTTTCAAAGATAAATTTAAATGGAAAAATCCCTGTAATTTTTCAGGCACATTTTAAGAAATCTAATTATTAGATTCTCCCCCTGCATTCTTTTTCTCTGGTACAGAGTCTCTTATCCCTTATAATAACTCTTCATAGCTGATGTTGTCAATATACTGCTTCTCTCTCTTTTTAAAGGTATTTACCTAATCCTCCTCATTTGGAAAAATATCAGTCTTTAAAAGAAATGAAAGCAGCCAAGACTACTTTAATACGGCAGCATACAAATTCCATATAATCGTTTTTCTTCTTCCTGCTGCCACCCATAGACCCACGTGGGTGTCAGCACACCTAATACTTACTAGCCCCCAGGGAGCTTCAGATCATCTCATTTCAGATGCTGGAGAGATTAGAGAGGGGTCGGAAGGAACATTGCTTTGAAAAATAACTGCTATTAAACACACACATACACAAATACACACATACTCAATATCCTGCTACAGGATCAATGCCACCATGAGAAAACCAAAAGAGGAAAAATTTAATACTTTCAAATGACTTTTAGTCTGACTGGGAATTTTTCAGATATTTCACTTCCTATGAGGAGGCTGACCCTAATGGACTATTACCAACCTGAATTACATCCTTGGTTCAAACTCATCTACACTGAATTTAGTATTCTATTTCACATGTTTCTACAATGTTAAAATTTTTCTCTCATTATTTTACATTTAATTTCTTAAATTACATTGATACCAAAAACAACAACAACAACAAAATCTCACTTGTGTGCTGGGAGTAGTGACGCTTGCCTGCAATCCCAGCTACTGGGGAAGCTGAGGTAAAAGACCTGAGAGTTCAAGGCCAGCCAAGGCAACTTAGTGAGATCCTGTCTCAAAATAAAAAATAAAAAT
The DNA here is from genome assembly GCA_004365215.1 of Cuniculus paca. Lineage (NCBI taxonomy): Eukaryota > Metazoa > Chordata > Mammalia > Rodentia > Cuniculidae > Cuniculus > Cuniculus paca. The sequence goes on from RJWT010001584.1 coordinate 41,133, forward strand.
GGGATTGAGGTAGCTTAGGGGTACAGCATTTACCTAGCATGTATAAGGCCCTGTGCTCAGTATCTAGTACTGCTCTCAAACCCCCACTATTGCAACAATTTGTTTATTATTGCAAATATAATATTGCAACAATAACAAATTGCAAATAATTTGGGATACAATGTTGAAATAGATTCAATTTAAGATCATAACATTAAGTGAAATAAATCAGACACAAAAGCCTATATGGTGTGGTTGCTCTTGTATGAGAAAAACGAAATATAAAAAAATCAAGTAATAGCGGAGACAGATCTTACGCACATGGGAAGAAGACCAAGGTCTGGAGGAGGGGGAAGGAAAAAGGAAGAGAATGAAGAATTAAGATATGTACCTCCTCCCACTATCCATGATAATTCTGTACTGCAAACATGCACTAATAAACACCAAACGCTGAAAAGAGAAGCTTCCAATAGGAGAGACTTTCTTTGGAGCATGAAGAAATAATGTTTCCAATGTCACTGCATTTCTAGAATTTACATTAACTAAAAGACAATGAGAGCTACCTCTGTTCAGCGGTGGTCAGCTGGTTAGTGGTGTTCTTCAAGGTAGAACACCAAGAGAACATGACACTTAGGTACGATCCTATAAAATCCACTTTATCATGCAAGGTTTCCCATTTAGTTAATTTTCACACAAGTATATTTCCACGGTAGTTTAGGAAATAAGTTCTTTTACATACAAATATTAAATGGCTTCATTTTTATTTATACTACATTTAAAAATTAAATGTATGCTAAAATGTATGCTTTTGAGAAAAACATTTTTTACCACTCTCACCTAAAGAAAACAGCAAAAGTAGTATTAAGGTGGAAACATAGAACACATTTATACTTTTAAAAACATTACACATAAGGAAAAGTGCTCAGCACAACTTTGAATACTTTATACTGGTACCACAAAGAAGAATGTACCAGTGGCAATTATGGGACACACACCATTAAGCATCACTTTCACAGGGAAAGAATTAAAGTGGAGTATAAGGACATTTTCAGTTTTCTGTATATTTTACGAAAAAAAAATAGGGCCCTAGACTACAATTTTTCATTAATAAGTTTTCTATAGATATGGTTAAGGTCATTAGATTATTTCTCCAGAGCTATTTAGAGGCCATTTAAATCTAGAAATGCTTCTAAATCTTTAAAATTTTCTTGACTCTTTAACATAAGACCTTTCACTTTTGTTTCGTCTTGTTTGTTTTTGAGAGGATACTGTTTATAATCCAGTCATCACACTGCTGACCCAAAGCGAGCAGGGAGGAGGAGGAGGACATGGAGCCAGGACGAAGCGAGGAAGAGGCGGGAAGGCAAGGCGAGGAGACCGGGAAAAGAGAAGAGGCAGAGCACGCACGGAAGGCGCGGGGGCGCAGACGGAGTGTCAGGGAGAAGGGGAAGTCGCCCGTCTTCCGGGCTTCCCTAAGGGGAGCACAGGCGCGCCTCACTGACGTCCCGGCAAGGAGTCACGTCCCCATGCCTGTGCACTCCCCAGGGATGCTGCCTCACCTCTGTGTCATAACGGGCTTTGGTGCACAAGCTTGTCCAGACCAGGGGCCGGGGCGAAGCACCCTCCCCTCCATACAGCGCATTGCTTAGAGTCAAATACACGGACAACCCCACAAAGACCTCCTGTTAGTGGAGCATCCAGCTCTCCAAGAGACTTCTTGTACTCATCTTATTTGAGACATGGTGGAATCCTGGAGGGTGTCATTTCAGCGAGGCTCAGTGACTTGTCTCAGGTCTAACAAACAAGGTAAGTGGTGACAACAGGACTCAAATCCAGGTGTTCCAGCTCTACACCTAGTATTTTTCCAACCACAGCACACTACTGCAATCAACAGGGCACTCAGAATCAGAACTAAAAACAATTACTCATCAATTCATGAAATGCAGGTGCCTTTTTCTGCTTGTGGCTGACACAAAGTGATTTGATCACTTTGAGTTTAATAAATTCTGCTACTGAATGTGGGAGGATAGGGTAGGAGAAATTTCCTTTCTCCTACTCTTCTAGGCTGTGTTTCTCTTTCTTTTTTTAGAACTAGTATGTTAATTATTAAAATGCGGCTACATCATGGAAATGCATTCCTTTTAATTCTTTTTTTTTTTTTATGGTCTTTTTGAGACAGGGTCTCACTATGCAGCTCAGGCTGGCCTTGGGTTTTGTAGCCCAGGCTGGTCTTGAACTTGCAACAATCCTCCTGCCTCAGGCTCCTGAGTGCTGGGTTTTTTTGTCTTTTTGAGACAGAGTTTCACTATGTAGTTCAGGTTGACCTTGAACTCACTCTGTAGCCCAGACTGGCTTTGAACTTGTGGAAATCCTCCTGCCTCAGCCTCCCAAGTGCTGGGATTGTGCCACCATGCCCAGCTTGTTTTAATATCTTCAGGAGAATAAACATTAATAAATGTATGCATTCTATTAAAATTTTTTCTAAGATTTTTAAAAATATTTCTACTAATGTTTCTATAATAGCCAAATGTACCCAGTAATTTAAGGATATTTTGCCCAGTACTATTGTATTGTATTGTGCAGCTCTATTTGCAGCATTCTAACTTTACTCAACAGACTTTTGCTCTAGTTTGTCTATCATGTAAAATTGAATAATTACTTCTAGGTATTTCCAACTAGTATCTGAATCTTACTCCTTTTTTTTTTTTTGAACAGAGTACAACCAAACAAAATAAAACAGAGTAGAGTCAATCACAACAAAACAATGAACATGGTACATGACTTCTAAACAGGGTAAAAAGCAATTGATAATGGCTACCATAATGCCTCTTGTTATCTGCAATATACCTGCCCATACCATCAGAGATAAGTAAAATCAAACAAAATAAAACAGTAAAAAAAGCAAAAACAAAGCAGAATAATGTAAGCAATACAGAGCTTCAAGATACTAGTAAAACAGCAGTGGCTACCATAATGTTATCTTCAGAATAGTTGCCTACACCTTCAGACATATTACAATCAAACCACACAGAATAGAGTAAAATCAATCAAAACAAACAATCAAAGCTGTACAGGGTTTCTAAACAAGATAATTGGACATCCTCGATGGCTGCAATTATATATTTTGTTATCTTTAAAATAGCTGTCCATGCCATCAAGTATAATAAAATCAAACACATCAGAATAAAATGAAACTAATCAGAACAATGAAGACCATATGAATTTCAAATCATGATGATAGATTAATAGTGGTCACTTCCTTCCCTCTTTAGCTAATTCCTCCCCTTTTGACTTTCCCAATATGTACTGTGCATCCCACTAAGTCCTTTAGTTTGTTATACTAGGGAAAGAACACGAAATTCACCCATGTGACTCTGAACCATTCAGCATGATCACCAGTTGCCTCTATCTACCTACAAGAGCCTTGAGATTATCTTCCTTTATAGCTGAGTAGGATTCTGCCACATAAAATACCATGTCTTTCTTATGGGCAGGCTACCCCTACTTTTTTTCTGGCTCCCTGTCACACAGGGCATTGTTCTCTCTCCTTTGACTTTCAGTCTATGAATTTTCTTTCTAGTTAAATGTGTTTCTTGTATAGAGCATATTGATGGATCCTGTCTTCTGATCCACTCTGACTGTGTTTCTTTCTATTGGTGCCTTGAGGCTCTCTTGCACTGCATTGTCTCCGTCATGCTATCTTCCTGCCATTGGCTCCCTATTTTTCCTCTCCATTCAATCAACTGGCCCCATTTGATGATCCCCCTCTGCTGTTGTTCCTGGGACCATGGTCCTTTTTTTCTCTCTCTAGAATGTCCTTTAGTATTCTTTGTAGGGTTGGTTTGGTGGTCATGAATTCCTTGAGTTGTTCTTTGTCATGGAAGTATCTTGTTTCTCCATTAATTTTGAAACAAAGTTTTGCAGGGTACATCAGTCTGGGTTGGAAGTTGTTTTCTTTCGAGACTTGCAATACTTCACTCCAGCCTCTTCTTGACTTGATGGTTTGTGTTGAGAAGTCTGGCATGATTCTGATGGGTTTTCCTTTATAGGTGATCTGTTTCTTTTCTCTAACAGCTATTAATATTCTATTCTTGAGTTGAATTTCTGGGATCTTGATTATATGTCTGGGTGTAGATTTGTTTTGGTTATGGCTAGCTGGAGTTCTATATGCCTCACTTATTTGAATGTCACCTTCTTTTTCCATGCTTAGGAAGTTCTCAGAAATTATTTCTGTAAATAGGATCCTGATGCCATTTGTCTTGACTCCTGCTTTTTCACTCACACTTTTAATTCTTAAGTTATGCTTCTTTGAGTTATCTAGCAGCTGTTGAATTGTTACTTCCTGAGACCTTGTTATTTTTAAGAGATCTTTCCTTTAGCGATCACAAGCTGCAAACCTGTCTTCAAGGTTTGAAAGTCTAGCTTCAGTTTCTTTCAAGTGATTTTGCCAGCTTTCTATGGAGTTTTTAATTTTCTGGATAACTCTTTGTATCTGTTTCATGCATTTTAAATTTCTCTTATATTGTTCATTCATGGTTTCCCTCATTTTCCTATGCTCCTCTGTTTATTAATCTGTGTCTTCTTTAGAGATGCTTACTATTTCTTTTATTATGGCTTTCATTTCTTCTATTACCTGGGATAGAATTTCTGTTCTAATTTCACTTATAGCTTTATGAAGTTGTTTCTACATTTCAGTTGACATCACTTCAGTCATTTCAGATATGCGATTCTCGATCTCCTCCATGTTTACCTCTCCTGGACTTGCACTGCTTGGGTTGGATGCCAGAGATTGCCCTCTCCCTCTTTGTCTTGGCATATTCCTGATATCTCCCACACACATGGGTAGTGTGGTCTCAATCACCCTGTCACTGGCCACAACTTCTCTTAAGGGAGACTGTTTGACTTTTCTGGGCAGTGCTGGCTATGGGCATCTGATGGTGGGCACCTGTGCCTCTGAACTGAGCTGGATACCAACCCCCCTGGAGTTTGCATGGGAGCAGACCTGGCCAGGGCCTGTGAATCTAAGCTTTTTAGGAACCTAGTGATGTTGTCTAGAACATGCACAGGAGCAGAACTCAGTCCAAACAGCTTCCTTGGGTCTGCCCACAACCTCGAGCTGCCGAATGACCGGTTTTTCTGGCCAGTGCTGGCTATGGGTATCTGATGGTGGGCACCCGTGCATCAGCCCTGAGCTGGGTACCAGCCCACAAGGGTCCCAGCATTTGCACGGGAGTGTAACTGGCCAGGGCCTGTGGATCTAAGCTGTTTAGGAACCTATGCAATGTTGTCTGGAACGCACACAAGAGCGGAACTCGGCCCAAGCAACTTCCTTGGGTCTGCCCACAACCTGGCACTGCCAGCAGAAGTGGGTAGCAGTCTTGGCCCTGGGCATATCTTGCCCAACTCCAAAATGGCACCTGGCCAATCACGCTCTCCCATAGGGGGATCGAGTCCCTAGCACTCATCACCAGCCAACGCAGATCTCCACATCCACCACTCTCTTTCACCCCTGTGCCTCTCCGCAGAGATCTCTGGGGTCGACTGCGAATGTGAGTGTGATCATGACTGTGTGTCTCCAGGCTGACGAGCTCTTCTTGCAGGGTGAGTCTCATTCCAGGCTAAGGTGTTGCCAGCCACCACCTTCTTCTTCGTTTAAGTTTTTCTTTGTATTCTCTTTGTGGCTTCAATTCATGTCTTAGATTCTTCCTGGGTCCAGGGGACCCACTTCCTTCCTTCTTGTCCTCTCCATGATGTTGTATTC
>RJWT010001585.1:0-46864 GCA_004365215.1 Cuniculus paca
ACTTTTCTTTCTGAGTCTGCTTGTTTCACTTAACATGATAATCTCCAGTTCCAACCATCTTTTTACACATGCCATAATTTCATTCTTCTTCAGGACTGCATAATACACCATTGTGTGTTTATGTGCATTTTCTTTATCCTCTCATCTTTGATGGGCACCTAGGCCCAGAGTTAGATATTTTGGCTACTGTGACATTGAATTTATTTAAATGTAGACATAAAACTCAACAACTGTGTAAATAATATAAATTTGTAAATGAACACATAATAGAGCCAACAAAAGTCTGGAGTTAGAAGAGGTGGAAGAAGTATTATAACTGAGCTAATTTCCTTATATTTCATAGCAAGAAATGAATACAGTATAAGTATACATACATATATATATACTATATACTGTAGATAATGTAAACTATACAGCTAAAAAAACATAAAACATAATTACCCAAGTCCTGTAGTGTATTTTTTTTTACCTGTAAAGAGATCATTTTAGAAAACATACACATCTCTTGCCATGATGAGTTATATATCTGCAGCTCATCAGTTCCTTTAGTGTCATGTCTTTTTTCTATTAAATTCAAATAAAACATAATAATTTTCAGTCACCAATGATATGTAACCTTTGTTTTGGTGAATACTACTCTCTATTCTCCTATTCCTCTATATATATCAAGCAACATCTGAACACCATGTATCCAACACCAGTGGTGCTATTTTTGGATTAGAAGAGTCTCCCTTCCTCTCTGCCTTTTTTCTGTTTGTTGGAGGTGGACCCAGGGAGATTACCTAGAGGTCACCAGGGCTCACCGGAACTCCCAGTTCGTTTCTTTGGCACACACTTCCTTGACGTCAAGAGCACTCGCAGGGTTGCTCCAGCCAGTGGCGCGTGAGAGATGGTGCAGTGCTACCTTCATGACAGCCTTGAGCACATGTGCAGGTCCCCCCACCTCGCTTCCCAAGTGCTGCACCCTGTGAAGCTCTGTGGGACGGTGGCCTTGCGGGACATCTGTGCCCCCACCAGCCTTGGTAGCTGAGTGTCCAGTATGTGGGCACAGCCACCGCCTGAAGCCATATTGGACAAACCTGCAACTACGATGCTATTTGTTAATTTGCTACTACAACCTAACTTGACCTATTTTTGTGAATGAGTATATATCCATTTCATGAAATCATGACTCCTTATCTCATCATAAATTCAAATGTTGCATGGCTTTTTTAAGCAAGAAAACCATGTTTATATTAGTGTTGTAAGTATCATTTCTTTTCCAAGAGAATTTAAAGCAATTTACTGTATTAAAACTCATGTACACCTGGACAAATACAGAAGAGAAAAAAGTTTCAAGAGAAAACTCAATTTAAAAGAGTAAAGATGCTATGAGTAGAAATTAGAATGAGACAGTTGTAGCCATATAAGACAAAATGTAGGTTTGATTCTCCAAACAGACAAGCGAAGACAAGGGAAAGGTCTCAGCATTCCGAGCAATGTCCTTGTCATTGTTTCCAGGGCAAGCTTCCAGCAAGTGAGCAGTAGGTAGCATGCTGGTAGGTATGTATACTTGTTTACAGGGTCTCCTGTGGCAGGATGGGTGACATCTTGCCTGTAACCTTGAAAAATAACGAAACCTTTTCATCTCTACCAGCCCCACATATCAGAGAACTGATTGTAGCTGAGTATACCAGTTAGGGACCATCCAGGACCACATTTTCAAAATGGGAAATTCAGCACAGGTGATTTTGTTGCTTAGGAGAATCTGAGGACCCAAGCAGGAATCAGGGTGCAACCTAGTTGGTCAACAGCAAGGAGCCACTACAGGCAGGTGGGCAGGGCCCCACAGAGGCACTGGCGGGAGATTGGAGGCCACATGCAAGGGAGAAGCCAGGGCTTCCCTCCTCTCCTCCCTGTCTTCATAACGGGGCTCCATGCCACAGGTCTTGGGAAATGCTGCCTTGAGAACTCCGCATCGTCCATGTGAAGTCTAGCAAAGCAGGAAGAAGGAAGTGGATCCAAGGACAAAGAGGCCTGTCATTAGCCTCTCTGAAGCAATTTCTGCAAGCGAGACATAACTCAGATACATTGCTTGTGGCTTATCTTACAAGAAGTTGATTTGGTCTGTCCTTTCCAGCATGGGAGCTCTCTAGCAAGAAGGCTGATAGATATTTTTAATTTTTACTGGCCTGACTTGTGTCTATTCCTCATGCTGGTTCCACGCTAGAAGGGAGGAGATAGGAGTCTTAGGAGCCACCAAAATCTTCAGTGACTCACACTATTTTGTGTGTGGGGATGCCATTTAGAGTTTTGCCTATTCTGCAGTAAGAGATCATCGTGGTCAGAGAGGGAACTGTATAATCTTCCCAGTGTGGAGAGAATGCTATCGGCTAGTAAGACAGAGTGAAGGAATACTCCTTACACTGGACGTCTGGGCTCCTGGCCATCTCTTCTGTGAGTGACACTGTCCTCAGATTTACGTCTGTCTCTGGTCTTGATGTCCACACTCAAAGATTGCACTGGAACTGTCACGAGGAAACCTGAGAGGATTTCTTTTGTAAGAACAAAATTATACAAAAGCACATCTGAATTCTGCATGGTGTGTTAGCACCACCTGTGTCCACACAGAATAATAAAGATATTTTCGGTTCATCTGCAATCTCGAGGTGGGGGGTATTGTATATGCAAATGCCTAACTCTAAAGGTTTGAGTAAACTGCTATAAATTCTTGAGAAATTCAAACTCCTTTTAGTCTGATAGTATTACTCTGGTTTATGTGCATGGTTAGATTTAGACATTTTTGAGGCAAACTGAATTTTAAAAGAACAAGAAAAAATTAAATTTCATCTGAAAGATGAAAACATGGCTCTGGAAAGTAACTGGGATACGTTACTTACTGCCATGGGGAGCTAAATTTAAATTTGGCCGTAGTGCTCCTTGCCATCAAGTAAAACCGAAGCAGGGGGAACGCTTGGGTTATATCATTTTCATTATCTGGTACTTTATCCTAATGGATGCTATGATGATCTTTCAGGATGATAAACAGGGATGATAGTTGAATTTAGTTCTCACTGAGGATGCTCTCTGTAGGCAAGATTCCTCCTTGTTTTCAAAAGGTGCTTCCATTTAACAGATCTAGATTTTTATATAAATCCCCTTGATTTTGATTGCCAATTCTTGGAGCAATGAGCCACGAGGAAGCAGTCTCCTAAATCCTGACATGCAGAGAAGAACTTCTACAGCACCATCCCTAATTCTGAGGTTCAGTTTTCCTAATGTTATTAAAGCAGCTAATGAGTCTTTGAGGATATGGAGGGAAAAAAATCAAAGGATTCCAGACTTGTTAGAAGGGAGCATGGTGAAATATACTAGGTCGTTCTTATCATAAAGGTCAAGCAGAATAGCAAAACAGTCTCATATGTTCCATATTGCTCTAAAGTTTTTTTAACTTTTACATAAAATTGATGTGCCTAGTCTATTTTTCTCTTTTTCAAAACCACTGTGCTTTGATAGTGTGCTAGATAAGAAAGAAACCTATGATCCTGAAACTAGGGAAAGTAATTCTGATTGCTTTTTTTTTTTTTTGAAAAGTCAGGTATTTTATAAAGAATAAAGTCAGAAAGGAAGACGAGAAGTTCGAGAGTATTAATTCCAGTAAAAGGTTATCTAGTTGGGAAGATTTTTAGGCAGTATGTTCTCAGACAAGGCAAGGAAACTGTGTACACGGTCGAGTGCTAAATAAACCGTGGGCTTTGGTCAGGCCTCACAGAGCATCAGGGCCACCACAGCCTCCTCCCCGTCTTCTCCCTCTCCCTCCCCCTCCTCCCCATTTTCCTTTTCCTCCCCCTCCTCCTCTTTGACATCCGTCCACGGGATACAGAGAGAGAGCAACGTAGTCATTTTGGAGAATGTCAAGGTAGTGACCAAGCATTTTAGTGACAGGTATCCATTAAGCTGTTGGACATTCTAATCTGGTGTTCTTACGGAAACAGGAGGCAATGGAATGAAGTAAATATGGACACTGCTGGACGTTAACATGATCATTTGCAATGCATAGAGTCCTTCAACACCTAATAACTCATTTAGTATTTGCAGCAAAGCAGGTCTTATTGCAGCGTTTCGGACATGAAAATCAATAGCACGTGCAAATTTGTTTAAGCTTTCGACATTAGCAAGTGTCAGAACCAGGTCTTGAAACCACGTCATCAATACCAAATTCTTAAATCTTGAGTGTGTGATTTTTCACATTACCAAGCCTATCCAATGAGGATTGGAGCCGTACCAAAAAAAAGGGGAGGAAATTACAATGGCCATAGCCCAAGACATACCTGTTTTTTTAGGGGCCAAAGAAGGTACACTAAAGAAAAAAGGGGAATGAACAGTTCTGGGGTGAGGAGTAGCCAGAGAGTGTTTGACTCTAAAAACCAAGGAGTAGGCAGGGACAGGAGCTTCCAGGATGAAGGAATGGTAATATTTTTATTATAACTTTACAAGAAAAGAGGGCAGATGGCCCACAGGTCATGCACTGAACACGCCTGACCTGGAGGATCGGGAGGATCTATGCTGAGTTCACATTCCTGAGCATTTTTCTTCTTTCCCTTTTCGAAGTCACTCTTACCTCGCACATTTGACTCCAGGTCCCGACTAGATTACAGTCTCCTTGAGGGCGAGGTCCACGTCTCATTCCTCCCTGTCTCTACACTTCCTAACACAGCCACCTCCACAGACTACAGTGTGAAAGCTGTCTGCGTGCCGATGATTAATCGTCCCTAGAATTTTTCCAAAGGCACAGTCTCGTGCCAGGAACACATTTGTTGAAAACATGTGCTTAGATTTGAATGAATCTGCCTAAATGGTGCCATCTGTTCTCAAACAGCTTCAGAAACATTTAAACATGATTTTACCTTTAAAAAGGACAAGCGGTGGGGCCTGGCCGTGAGACCCGCAGACATCCTTAACTAAACCCAGAGAGACACCGACACATCCAATTGCACTTAAGCAGCGCTCCATAAAGAATCTCTGCTGAGGTTTGTGAAATTTTTATCTACGAGGACACCAACTACTACTTCATGCCGAAAATATTTATGAAACACTGCTGAACTGTAGGCATGGGCTCCCATATTACTGCACTTTAATTACAGGCTCCAGAAATGCAATTTAATTTTTTGTACCTTTCATATTCCTCTGAAATGGGTCTGCGCTTCCAATATTTGTTAGCGGTCCACATTTGATTGTGCTTTCCGCACATCAGTTTTGAGGCTGAAGGCAGCTGTTGAGAGTTGTCTCCGTGTTATTCATGTATATCGATTGTTAATTTGACTTTCGTTACAGTACTGTAGGATTTATTGTTGTGTGACTATAACAGTGAAATGAAACCCATATTTAAGTTCTACAAATAACTTACAGTTACTTCCAGAACACCTCAACTTAGGTTCTAAATTTGAGTTTGCGGTTTTACATGCTCAGTTATTTGCTGATCCACTATAGCGTGCAAAATCACACACTGGCTAGATCTGGGCAGTTTTTGTGGCAACAGTAATGGGTCACATGCACAGCATACTTATCTCGCTGGTTACACCGTCATCGCCAAAACCCCGCCAGCACGTTGGTATCCGTGTATTTTGCTAGTTGATATAAATCAACCATCGCGTATATCAAAAATGTATATTTACACAAAGAATTTCTGGCATCCATATAATGTTACCCCATGTGGTACCTGCACACCCATACTGAAATGCTTTGGTTAAATCCCACTTGGCGAAGGTGGACGTCTGAACATATTTCCTCCCACAAACATTCATGTGGAATATTCCTTATTTTTTATTGTTGGAGAGGGTGCTTCTGCTAATTCATCACTCATGTATTGAGTCAGATTAATCTCTTTCTTGTGGAAAATAAAAAACTCTAAAATGTGCAGATAATAATGTGTGACCAGCATGTAATGTTTTCACAACCCAGAATTTCCTTCTAGTAATTTTTAAACAAAATAAATAGCATGTTGCAGATAAAGTTGCAGTCCCTTTGTTAATCTTTCATTCCATTTGTAAGAAGGCAAGCACTACCATTAATTACTATGTTCTTGTTTTCCATATTTTAATGGAGTTACATTATAGTTCCATGAATGATAGACAGTACCTCTTATGTAACTATAGAAACTCTTATCATGATGTTCATGTCATTCTTTACCTTACTGTTTTTCCTTCAGCATTCTATTCTAAAAATCTATGTTCATTTTCCCAAAAGTTTTTCATTTTTTTTATTTTGAAACAAAAAAAGAATAAAAACAATGATATAGAATTTCAAAACAAAATAATAGGAGATAAACAATGGTTGCTATATTGCATAATATCTTCAAAGTACTTGTAGTTTGAATCTCCCAGTTTGCTAATCTTTTACACTGTATATCCTATACTAATTTTTTGCTAACCTAAGTAACGTTGCAGTGGATGGCCTCGTACATGTGTTTCCTGGTATACTTCTCCAAGATTTCTTTCTAGGAAATATCCCCAATTGTGTGTCCCTGGATCATGGGTCACAGACAGTTGCAGCATTCCCATATATTGCCAAGTTCTCTCTTTCTCCCAAAATAAGACCTAGCTGGAAAACAATTAGCCTTGAAAACTGGAGCTCAGAAATGCCAGCCCAGTCAGCCTATCCTTGCCTTGCCTGCCGTCACTATTCCCTTGCTTGGTGTCTACGAGTAACGGAGGTGAGAGGAGAGTAGGCTGATTGGGGCTGATATTTTTGACCTCTAGTTTTCAGGGCTGATTATTTTCCAGCTAGGTCTTATTTTCAGGAAAACACAGTTGCTCTAAAAAAAAAAGTTCTTTATTTATATTCTCACTAGCAGTATATACAAACCCCATCTCCTTACCTCCTCACCTGTACTCATTTTATTAGGCTTTAATTTTTTTAATGCTTGCTATCTGGTGGGTGTGAAATAGTTTATCCTTATGGTTCTAAGTTGTACAGTTATTATTTATAATTTTGAGCATTTTTCTTATTCATTAACAGTTTCCAGATTTCTTCTTTCTGGGTTCCCTATTCTTCTTCTTTGCCTGTTTTTTTCTGAGTTGTCTTCTTATTGCTTTGTAGGCATTCTTTACTTCAAATATTCCTTTTTTTTTTTTTTTTGTCAGCTCCATCTATTGCAAATACCTTCTGTCAGTTCTTTAACTTTAATGGCATGTCTTGTCACATGTAAGTCTTGATATTTGGGGTTATCTGGTCAAATATTTCAGTTAGTTCATTTTTCTGTTTCCTGTGCTATCTTGTAGTGTCTGTTATTGCCCCAGGTGATTACTATGCTTCCATATTTTCTTTTGTTAGTGTTGAAGTTGTGTTATTTTTTCACGTGAGATTTTAATTCATTCTTGAATTTATTTATGTGTACAGTGTGATGTCAGCCTGACATTTGTTTGTTTGTTTTTTCAAAAGAGAGAACCAGTTGCCCAGCACCCTTTGTTAATCAGTCTGTCCTTTCTCCACTGTGGTGTGCTGTCTTCCCTGTCCTGTATGAACTTCCTCAGTGAACACAGTGTGTTTCACAGAGCTGGCTCTCTTCCCCTGCACAACTGCCACACCGTTTGAATAATCACAGCTTTATAGTATAACTTAATGTATGGAAGAACAAGTCTTTAAAGTACATAACCCCTTGTTAGTTCATTCTCTTTGTTGCCATTCTGAATAATATTATAGTTTCTGATTAATTATTGTTATTAGAAATTAATCCACTATACATGATGATCCCACATCTAGTAACTCTGATAAACCATGGATTTTATCCCTTCACTTTATAGAAGCTCTTGCATTTTCAAGGTAGAACACTGTATTTGCTGTACACAATGACATTTTAATCTCTCCCTGTCATTATGCCTGCTACATCTTTTCCTTGTTTTTCTGTTGCTCTGGCTGGGCACTGAGCAGTGGCAGCAGTGACGGGCATCCACCCCTCTCTTCGAGTTTTGCTCACAGCGGTGTTAATGAGCCCTCTATTGCGCACTCTCCCCACCCTCCCGTTAAGCATTGTGGGTGCGGCTGGCCAAGGGTAAGGTGTGGATTGTAGCCCGTGAGCAAACTAAAGTGCTCATCTTGGTACAGGACCTCAACCTTTACTTCATCAGAACTCTTTTGTCACTTTCTGAGTCGCCCTGTGCATATTTGCTGTCAGTCATCCAAGAGGGAACACATGGCAAAGAACTCACTTTAAAGGTCTCAGCCACAAGCATTTTTGCACCATTTGACAGTACTGGCCTCATGGGAAATGCATTACCGTTAGGAATAAGAATTTAAATCTCTGTTGCTCTTCAAAAGTTCTCACTTTTCTAATGATCTTTGTGTTGCCATTTCTATTATAGACGCCTATGAACCAAGCTTCAACCCGATCCCACTGCATCTTCACTGTTCATTTATCAAGCAAGGAGCCCGGATCAGCAACGGTCCGACACGCCAAGCTCCACCTGGTGGACCTGGCTGGCTCCGAGCGAGTCTCCAAGACCAGAGTCGGGGGCCAACTTCTAACCGAGGCCAAGTACATCAACTTGTCGCTGCATTACTTAGAACAGGTAACATGGGCAGAGAGGGCCCTGGCCATAGCCACTTCTGTCCTGTATACTGTGCAGCGGGCTCACATCTTTGTTTCATTTTGTTTCTTTTTTACTTTGGTAAAATACACACAACCTAAAACTTAACAATTGTAATCATTTTAGGTAAACAGTTCAGTGATGTTAAGAACATTGTCAATGGCCTCCTGCTGCTGGTTTTGCAGGCTACCTAGGTTTGGGATGAGACTTCAGAGGTGACCCATATGTTTTCAGCTCCTAGCGACTTCCCCGAATCACAAATGTTGACGCTGCTTTCTCTCCGAGCTTCCACTTCTGCTCCCTACCCCTGCTCCGTGCTGGTTCCAGTCCATCCCACCAGGTCCTCTGTTTCCAAATTTTGAATTTGACTCTGAGGACAGAGAAAGGCATCTGAGTTTAGCAAAATAAATCTTCCCCTCTCAAGTGAGCGAATTGAATGAGATGATTTCTCAGGTTCCTTCCGGCGCTGCGAGTAGAAGGGCTGTGAGTTGAATGTTAAAGATGGCAGCAATTTTTAACTCTTGTTAAAAAAGAAAGAAATCTGATCAAAACTGGGGCGGTGAGCACAGAGTCTATCGATGAGATGGAAGGGCTTGTTAATGAGTGTTGAGGCTGAAAGATTTGAGGGGGAAAAAAACCCAAAACTTTGTAAACTGTGTAACAAACCCTTTGGAGGTTGACTGTCTGACACTAACCGCTTTCTAATGGGCACATTGGCTGAGACAGCAGATTGAGAGTGACCTGCGGGAGTCCGTCAGGTTCTGACCAGGTGAACCCCAGTAACGGAGCACCCAGAGAGCAGAGCCCGCCTGGCATTCTGATCATTTCCATGTTTTTGACAAGAGTCAGCAGTCCTGAGTGCTTTCTCGCTCAAATATTCCACACTGCTTACCCTTAACAGAGCTTTTGACTTAATAGAACACTTACAGAACAATGATATGAAAACATAATGAACTGTATTCAAAGTGCCTTATTTCAAAGAAATGTGTCTTCTTGTTTCTGATAGCAGCACTGTTTTAATTCCCATTATGTCCATCTGTTTGTACAAAATTGCATGCATCACTTGAAGCCAACTTTGCGTGAATTGTAATCACTCAAGAGAAATGCTTTGCCCCTAAGCCCTTTTTTCTTCCCAAATCCTATACAGCCTTTGCAAGCTGCTGCTTATCAGTAGACTACTCCTCCCTCCACGTTTCTTCTCTTCAAAATTCTTAGGAACCATCAGCATTGTGTGAGTAGTCTTGGTGGCTATATAGCATTTGACCCTCTGTTTAAGAATTTATCTAACAAGTATTTATGCAGACATGTAACATGCTGAGGGCTGTACTAGAACAAAATAGAAACAGTCTTGCTTCAAAGGTCTCGTGGTCCAGCCAGATGTCGTGGTGTATGGTTGGCTGGGAGGCTGAGGCTGGAGGATTACAAGTTTGATCCCAGCCTGGACAACTTAGAGAGACCCTGCCTCGAAATAAAAAATAAAAAGGTCTGGGAATGTAGCTTAATGCAAAGCCCATTAAGGTTCAGTCCCCACCCAGTATCCAAAAAAAAAAAAAAACAAGTCCCAGTTCAGTGCAGGGATATTAAGTAAGTCATGATGAAGTATGTGGCTGTCCTCCAGGGATGGTCACGAGGAGCATGTAACAGGGGCTGTGACTTAGACTGAGGAGGTGAGACTTGATGACAGCTATCTGAGGGTCTGACACTAAGCAGAGACTTGAAGAATGAGCAGAAATGAGTGGGGCCGAGGGGGCAGCTTGCTCCAACCCAAGGGGACCAGTTCACTGGAGGTCCTGATGTCATTCACATGCCGCAGACCTCAGCCCTCTGTGCTTAACTTACCTGTTTTATTTTCTATGCCTTTAACTATTTACCATGATATCCAGTGTCGTTCTGGGCAAGGAGGGGTTTGGCAGAAGGTCAAGGTGAGAGAAGAGATTATCCCGAGGACAAAGCAGAGCATAATGTGGGGAAACTTCAGGCTGTAGACACAGCCTAGGAGGAGCTGCTGGAGCGAGTGGCTGGAGAAAGGAATTTTGGAATTGCACTCAGAAAACACAGTGGGGGAGACCCAAGGAGGACGTGCTAATAAGAGTAATGAAAAGAGTGGGAAGATACTTAATGAAATAACAAGATTCTAGAATGTTTATAATCAAATTCTCTTTCCGTAGTGGTTTATTACATGGCCAAAGGGCCCGGACATGTGATGCAATTTAGTGTAACTCAGTTTATTCAGCCCTCATCAGTACACTGTGGTTGAGGGTCTGCTGGGTGCCGCGAGTTACAGCAGGCGAAGGGACGAATGCATGACTGCAAGAAGGCTGTGCTGTCGTGCTAGCAGCAAAGCATAAAAATGCCTGCAGCACAGTGAGCTAGCACCAGAGCAGAGATCCACAGGCGCCTTGCTGATCGATCGTGGCCTCTGTGTCAGTCCCAGTGTAAGAGATAGAAGCTCAGAATAGGAAAGCATCTGTCAACCTGCCTTGCTTTGCTGGGGCTGCACTGGCTTAGGAATCCCGTGCAGAATTCTGATCGCCCCCTTGGCCATACCTGGGAGCCCTCACACCTGCTGAGAGGCCGCAGCCCATCTGGTTGAATGCCCTTATCATGCTCCTAAGTGAGTAACTTTGTGTTTGCCAGAGTAGCATTGGTTTTGGAGTCCTCTCTGTGTATGCACTACTTTTTCCAAAAAGTTTCCTCAAAAAAACATTTTCAGCCACAATAACAGGGTCCACTTTGGCCCTAGAAATGGAGTTCACGTGAGGCAAAGGCAGGGAGCCGGGCGCACTCGTGCTCCTGGCTTGAACCTCACCAGGTGGCCCTGGCATGACCCAAGGTGACTGTCAGCCCAGACACCGAGGGAACAGTGACTGGGAACCTCCGCCCCTTGAGAAATCAGCCTCAGCTCCTTCGGCAGTTACACAACAGGTGCCCGGCTTTTTCAGAGGTTTCGTTTCCATTTGGCTCCCACCGAATGTGTCGTGTTGAGAAAAAAAATTAATGGGGCCAGTGCCAGTCATCAGTGCTCCGAGTTAGCATTGGTTTCTGAGGATAATTTTTCATGCCTTCCTGAGCTCTTTAGATGAAAAATCTCTTTACTTCATTAAAAAATAAGCCAAATTATTGATGCCAACCACAGCTTCTAGGTC
The DNA here is from genome assembly GCA_004365215.1 of Cuniculus paca. Taxonomy (NCBI): domain Eukaryota; kingdom Metazoa; phylum Chordata; class Mammalia; order Rodentia; family Cuniculidae; genus Cuniculus; species Cuniculus paca. The sequence goes on from RJWT010001585.1 coordinate 11,711, forward strand.
CTCACAGACAAGCATAATATAAGGTTCCACTCTGTCACTTAAAGAATGCCCAAAGGTACATTTGTCATTGTATTTATACAAGAAATCCAAAATGGAAGCAGACGTTCACACACACACACGTGCACGCACACACGACCCGGTTGTAGGAGCACGCCCTGGCCCTGTGCTTTTCAGAAGGTCCCTGAGTTCCTGCCCAGGTGAGAGAGCCCACAGCAGCCTCTCTCCTACATATCTGCAGTTTCTGAGTCACTGCAGGTCCACACCCAGCCCAGTGGCCCAGGCTCACTGCGATGCTCCTAAAGCACCTGGAGAGCTAAGATAGCTACTCAGGGTCCTAAACGAATGGTCCAGGCCTGCCTCTGCATGGCTATAACTGATCTGCAAAGGGATTGTAAAGAACAAACGTTTCCTAAAGACTGTGCATAGGACAGTACTTTTCGGTTCACTCAGACCTATCCCAGATGGTATATCTATAGATACAAACAATTTAAAATACATTGATTGATCTAAAACATTTATTCAAAAGGGAGGCATAGGAATCCCTGTTTATTTACTTATTTTTGGTAGTATTGAAGTTTTTTTTTTTAAGAGAAAAAAGAAAAAACAGAAAAATCAAGAAGCAAACAAACCAAAACAACAACGACAGAAGCAAAACGGCAACAACAACAACAACAAAAAACGGTAGCTATATAGGTTTTCAAAACAAGATGATAGGCCATACACGGGCCACTGTGGGACGGGGACATCCAGAGCCAAGCCTCTCCCCGTGAGTCAGCATCAGCGTGGACTTTGGGGAGGGAAAACTAAAATTGTCCTGCTGGAAAGAGCGCCATGCACTGGCCACTGCCTGGACCAGGACCTCCAGAGCCACACGTCTCCCCGTGGACCCCCACTGGCAGGGGGAACAGTTAGATCCCAGCTCCTTCAGGCTAGTGGACTGGCAAACAAAAATGTCAACCCGCTCCCCCAAGTGACTGGCAGATCCAGAGAAACACAGGCTCTGGTGATAGTTATTAAGGTGAAATGCAATTGAAAGCCTGTGGTGCTTTGGTGTTTCACTGACCTTACAGGTCTAGGGCCAGTGGTCTGATCACCTATTCAGAAGATAGCGGTACGCAGCATGGCGTCTACGAGGGGTCTCCTTCTGAGGGTGGTAGCCATCATTGATTCCCTATAGTCTCACTCTGAAGTCCTACACTGTTTATTGTTTTGTTGGGTTGGGTTTTATTCTCTTTTGCTTTATTTGTTTATGTTATACCCAGTGACATGAGCAGCTATTTCAATGATAGTAAGATATATATGGTAGCCATTTTGAATTTACTGTTGTCTTGTTTTGTAGTCTTTTATTGTATCCATTGTTTTGTTTTTACTGTTTTTATTCTATTCTGTTCTGTTTGATTTTTACTGTGTCTGAAAGTATCTGCAGCTATTTTGAAGACAACAAAAGGCATATGGTAACTATTATTGATTTTGTAATGTTGTGAAGTCCTGTATCACTTACTCTGGCTTGTTCTCATTGGTTGTATTTTGTTTTATTTTCCTTTGTTGTATCCTCTTTAAAAAAAAAACAAGATGATAGGAATTTAACAATAGTTGTTATGCTGCATATTGTTATCTTCAAAATAGTTGCTCAGGTTACCAGATACAGGAATAAAACGAAACAGCAAAATGAAACAAAACATTGGATTTCAAAAATAAGACAGAAAGAAATCCCCTACAGTTGCTATAAAGCATATTGTTATCCACCAAGTAGATGCTCAGACTACCAGCTTTAGGCCTGCAAAGTCAATCAGACCATGCAAGCACTAAGTTTTGTTTGTTTTGTTTTTTACTTCAGTTGCTATCATCTCAGCCTGAGTTCCTCCAAATCAGCCAGTTGCTTACAGGGATGGGGTTGCTCTTCAGCTGGCTCACAGGAAGGCGTGGTTTGGCTTCTTGATTCTCTTCCCATTCCCCTTGGTGGCCAGTATTGAAGATTGAACCCAGGATCTTCACAATGAACTACATTCCCAGTCCTTTAAAAAAAAAAATAATAATAATAATTTTTTTTTGAAACAGGGTCTTGCTAAGTTACTTAGTTGCCCAGGCTGGGCTTGTACTTTCAATCCTCCTGTCTCAGCCTCCTAGGGTACCAGGACTATAGGCATGTACCACCCCACTTGATTTCTAACCTCACTTTTACAGGTGAGGAAACCAAAGCTAATAAATTTTAGAGATGTATCTAAGATCACACAAGTGGGGAACCTGGATTCTGACTCCAAGTCCTGAGTTCTTTCTTTCATCATGTGTGGCTTCACTCCTCCATTTTTAAAGACTATAAGCCAACCATAATTCCGTTTTCACTTTTGAGTATTCACTAGCAAATTTTATAACTCTTTCTGGAGAGGACATTAAAATTGCCTCTGCCATGACCATTCTAGGGGAACAAGAGCCCACCCCAGCTCTAAAGGTCGAGTCTGATGGTCTAAGCAAATTGCAGCCTGCCTTTCTCCTGGCTCCAGCAACTGGTTCAGGGTGGGCCGGGACCCAAGCCAGTCCCCAGAGAGGCTCAGGACTTTTGCCTAACGATTACGGAAGAAAAGTCCTTTCTTGCTAAAGTTAGGAATAAGAAAGTACATAACATCAGGGCATTTGCCAGCCATCCTAGGGCCAAGGGCAGAGGCTAACTTCGACCATGTGGAAGAAGGAACAGATAAGTATGGGCAAAAACTTAGTTCTTGATGGTAGCACTGACATTTGGGTCATTTCTGACCTAGAGCCTTTCCTATTTAAGTTAATGAGACAATGAATTTCTCTCATGATCAAAACCAGGTTGGGTCACATTTTCTGTTATCTACAACCAAAAGTGAATTCAGTAACATACAACTTAATAGCAATAGGAAATTTGGCATATTCTTCTTTGTTATCTAAGTTGTCAATAAAGCCTTTGAATGGGGGCGGGTGGGAAGGTCAGTATTGTCTCCAGGAGCAGGAAAAACAATTATAGCATTTGCTTTATGAAAGAACTTCAAAGTACTTAGAGAATTGTTCCATGCTTGCTTGATGATTCACAAACAACAACGCTGCCGTCTCTGCACATCAGCCAGACAGACAGACCCCTGTTGGGTCTGGCATTTGGTGTTTTGCCCAACCTTGCTGGTTTCAGATATGTAATTTGTCTTTTCGGCTCTTAGATTCTAGAGCTCTGTTCCACATCTTCTGCTGCTCAGACGTCTGTCTACCATGTCCCCCATCTCTTTTCTAGTTACACTGGAATTAGTTCCCCCAAATCTCATTCTCTACTAAAGACCCTCACGCTGCCTTCCTGGGAGAAACTGAGTCATCTATTTCTTCCTTCTTTCCCTCATTTAACAACAACAACAACAAAAAATGTGTTAAGCATGTGTTGTATTCGTCAGAAAATCCACACTAGTTATTTTAAGGAGCATAGAGTTTGCTGAACATAAAGAATTTCAAGAAATTCCAGAAAACCGGGCTTGGCTACTGCCCAGCTGGGAGCAGAGCAACGAGAAGACACTGAGCTGTACCCCTGAACTGCTGAGCAAATCCCTGCTCTTACCCCACCTGGCACTTACGACATGAAGCCCAGGACTGCAGGACTTCACCACAGCTGCCACAGAAGAACCAGGCACCTCCACCCAGAGCTGAGCGTTTACGCTGAATGCATTGGGGAGCAGGAAGGTTGGACTTGGTGGAGTGACTTGGTGTGACTTACACTTGACAAAGATTCCTCTGGCTGCAAGGTGGAGAACAGATCACAAAAGGGCAGAAGAGACTGACTCAAAGCTTTATGCTGCGGTCCAAGCAAGACACCGTGAAGCTGAAAGTGGGGGAGGGAGGTGGGAATGGGGAATGTGGTTCAGTTCTAGGTCCGTTTTCTAGGTAAAGGTGATGGAAGTTGAGGTAAATCAAGGATGATGACAAGGCTTTGGGCCATTAATGGCGATAATAGTGCCATTAATAATAATAGATAATGCTTGGAAAAAATTGGCATTGGGGCAAAAGAGGAGAGGAAATCCAGAAGAGAAATCCAGGTGAGATGTTAGAGTTGCCACGAAGACACTGCTTGGGGGAAAAGACTGAGGTTGATGGTGTATACTAGGGTGAGGCTCTAAATAAGAAAGGGGGTTGAGAACAGAGTTCTGTCCGTGGAAGAAAGTGAGTTCTCCTTCACTGCTGGTAAGAATGTAGATTAGTACAACCACTGTGGTGATCAGCATGGAGATTCCTTTAGAAAGTAAAATTGGAAATACCGTTTGATCCAGCTATACCACTCCATAGAATATTCCCGGAAGAATTAAAGACGTCAGAGGAATGCGATGCATGCATGCCCACATCTATAGCGGCACACCCGCCTGTCAACAGGTAGATGGGAAAAGCAAAAGTAGTGCCCGCACACAATGGGGTGTCATTCAGCCATGGAGAACAAAACCACACCATTCACTGGAAAATGGATGGAGACCACCACGTTGTGCTAAATAAGCCAGCCTCCGAAAGCTCGATGTCACGTGTTCTCTTACATAAGCAGTGTAAGTCAATAACATAAAGGAGAGATGACAGGAAACTAGAAGGTAGGTGCTTAGAGATAGGGAAGAAGTTAAGGGAAGGGAGGACAGCAGGAAAGGGTTAGTAGGGTTGAAAATACTGCAGACATTTTACAGACATGTACCCACGCACTGTAGTGAATCTCGTTATTTCTAAGAGTAACACACACTTAAAAACAGAATTCAGGAATGCTCCAGTGCTTACAATTTAGAAAGAAGGCAGGGATGCATTAAATAACTTTTTTAAGGCAAGATGAAAACCGAGAGAGCACATCGTGACTACCAGGTGAGTAAAGGGTTTCCCAGAGGCAGCAGTGAGGGCCTGTGCGGAACGCCTGCCTGCTCAATCGGAAGTCTAGTGTGATGGCAGTTCATGCTGGGGGCACAATGGCACCCTGGTGACATAGCTAAGAGTCGTCTTAGCCCCCTGCGGCAGAGGCATGCGGCGCAGGGGGCATCCAGATGAGCGACCACACTCGATGCTGTAGAGGGAGGAGGTGTGGAAGCAAAGCGGATGTGAGCAGAGAGAAGAGAGCAGGTGTGCGGCTGGACACAGGCCTCGGGAGCCCGACCATGACAGGAGTGAGGACACAGCACAGGACGGGGGGTTTAATGAGGGGCACTAGAGAGCTCTGGCCAGCTTGCTTATGTCTGCTGGAAGGGTGGTCATTAAAGTCAGGGAGAAAAGAAAAGGAGGTTTGGGAATTTGAAGACAAAGAAGAAGGTGCAGAGGCTGCCTTCCTGAGGGTAGAAAAGTGATTTCCAGACAGATCACCGAATTGCCGGCTTGTAGCAAAACCTGTGACTGTGGATTTAAAGTGAGATGTAAAGTGATATAGTTCATATATTTTTGCTCAAAACTGTCTTCAAACAAAAGGTCTCTCATTTTGTTTTATGAACCAAAGAAGTAAAAAGACAGAAATCACATAGCCAGGCGTGCGCAGAACCAGAACAGCAGGGGTCCGCAGAGGTATTTTTAGGAGCCAGGATCTAGTGATGCTCCTGAGGTCACATTCCGAGGGCATCTAATTCCAGCTGCTCTGTCACAGACCTCCTAGCATGGGAATGTCCCCAGGACAGCCCTGAGGGCCCTGTGCACCCTCTGGGGACAGCCCCAGCCACCTCCATCCTTCTAACAGCCATCCACCTAGTATCTTCCTGTGAAGAAACTCATGACAAGTCAGGTGAAAGGGCCCAAGTTGAACCAGACTAAACTACTCCATGCCTCACCATGCCGGCAAACACACCTACAGCATTTGTTACAGGCTGCTTGCTAAACGTAACTGACACTTTGTAGCTCTTTCAGCCATCCCAACTATTTATCCCTGCTTTGTGTAAGAGGAGACCGAAGCAGAGATGTTGAGCGCTGCGCCCTGGAAGACTAGGATTTTTCACCGAGAGGGTCGTGGATCGGAATGGGGGATCTCAATGCTCTGCAACTTCCCATAGTTCTTATTTACTCTTCTGCCTCTCTTACCTTGAAACTCCACGGGTAGGTGCACCTTCTCTGCTGATGCAGTGCCCTTGTCCCTTCACTGTCCCACAGGTCATCATCGCCCTTTCGGAGAAGAACCGCTCGCACGTTCCCTACAGGAACTCCATGATGACCAGTGTCCTCAGGGACAGCCTGGGAGGGAACTGCATGACAACTATGATCGCAACACTGTCCTTAGAGAAAAGGAATATCGAGGTACGTTGGTTCCTCCTGCTGGAGATGTAATCCTGGGTTTCTCTTGCCAGTTTGGGAGATGGAACCGAAGGTTCTGGGTGAGTTAACAGACTACAGAATTCATAGGTCTGGATAACTGGCCCACCTTGTAATAACTCCCTTTGAGAACCGACTTCACGTAATGCAGGATGGTTCAAAGAAGCTTCCTATGCAAATTTTGGAAAGCCTGCCTATGAGTTTGTTCTCAGTCACAGAAATCAGAAAGGTGATTCCCCCAACCCCTCTTGCTCTGTTTTGCTCCTGACTAGTAAGGTCTGGATACCTCAGAGATGGCCCCAAGATCTGTCCCTAGACGGATGCTGGGGTGCAGTGCTCAGGATGCTCATGCTGAATGGCTTTCCTGGGTTGCTTTTTGTTTGTTTGTTTTTTTGTTTTGTTTTGTTTTTTGTCTTTTTTGAGACAGGGTCTCACTATGGCTGGCCTTGAGCTCCCTTTGTAGCCCAGGTTGGTCTCAAACTCGAAACGATCCTCCTGCCTCAGCCTCCTGAACACTGGGATTATAGGTGTGAGCCACCACACTCAGCTTCCTGGGTTGCTTTGGAGCCAGCTGACATTTTAGGCAGTTCAGTTTGATGTTTGGGGTCCAGACACCCTACCAAGAAGAAAACAGAAAGCCACAGGGTGCTTCGCAAAGCAAGGCCTAGCCCTCTAGGGTGAGCCATTTTGAAAACCCTCTCTTTTTGGTCTTTTACAAATATTTATTTTGTAGTCTTCCATGTTTACGGATTATGATACCAGCTGATACAGATTTCTGGTTTAACAGATGAATAGCTGAAAACACATACCTACCAGTTGCCACTTAGGATGTTGGGATCTCCCATATTTTCAGTATGGGTCATCTCATGAAGCCAAAACCAAATTTTTTGTAGAAAATAATGTCCTAGAGCAAAGCTCCCTCATTCGGAGGCATAGTTCTTCATTGTGGTTTTTTTTTTTTTTAATACACATCATTCTTTAGGTATGTATCTTTTTTCTGTGAATAAAACTTAAGTTTTATCTAGAAAGAAGTCTCTCTATGCTAGAGCATTGTAAGAAGTGATTTCTGCTGTTTTTTAGGAGTCGATATCTACCTGCAGGTTTGCACAACGAGTGGCACTCATAAAGAACGAAGCCGTCCTTAACGAAGAAATTGACCCCAGATTGGTATGCTGTTTTAACTCCATCTAGGGAAAAAAATGTGTATCAAGGATCAGCTAAAACTTAGAGGGGCTACACTCATGCCTTGTGAGGCAGTGTCCTAAGTGATTGGAAGTACACTGGCTGAGTAAATTCTCAGAACAAACTGAGGAGGAGAAGCTGTCTGTGTCCCCAGAGAACAAAGTCGAGGCACAGCGATGCTGAGCGACTTGCCAGCATCTCACTGATAGGTGAGCCAGGAGCCCAACGGGAAAGCCGTGTGCAGGAATCTGTGCCCTGCCGCCCGGTTCCCACAGCTTCCCTGCGGAGCTGTGCAGGGTGTCCCCAGACCCACGCAGCAGAATCACAGCATCAGACTCCCGTGCGGCTCTCAGCTCTCCACCACCATCAGCCTAACTTTCCAGACACGTTAAATAATAGACCATCTTTTAAAAAAGCTTATCTCCTAATGGTTATTAAATAAAAACATTTTGTAACTGCCCTGTTACTAATGCTAGAGATCTTTCACGTAAGTTAACTATATGGAAAAATTCCCAAGTTTCTTGTTCCATACCAATAAATCCTGCTTAATCAAAACACTTTTGAGGCCAGGGATATAGCTCAATGGCACAGCGCCTACCTGGCAAGCACTAGGTCCTAGGTTTGATTCCCAGTACACGCACAAAAAACATTTTGCAAGTTATAAGATTCAACTATTCATTTTAAATGCAAATAGTCTCTTTTTTCTCTCTTTTGTTAGTTTTCTATAAAGGAAGTACAACACTGAATCAACTCGTACCAAAACTGAAAATATTGAAAGAAAATACCTGTTTTGTCCAATTCCATTAAGTATATTACTTTTCAAATCACCCAGACTTTATTTCTCTAAAAAAAAATAAGCTGATATATATGCATTATTTGAAAACATGAAATCTTAGCAACAGTGTTTCATTTACAAATTTTGTCATATTAAAAAAAAAGTTCAAATCCATCATTACCCATATTAATTACCTTCTCTTGGTTATTTGCACTTTCTACCCTAAAGTGATTCCATCTGTTCTACCCTGGTCACGTCAGGGAGCACCAAAGTTCCTTGACAGAGTTTTTTTTACCAGAGAAACCAACAGATGAGACAGAATCTATTTCCAGTGCCAGCCCTGGTCAGATACCAGCACTGTGCAGAGCCTCCGCTGGGGAGAGGGGGCAGAAGGCAGAGGCACAAGTGAAGGGACACTGCCCTTCTAGAGTAACTCGTTCTGCTGTCCTGGTCCTTCCAGCAGCCCCATAGCATTTCTGCACAGAATGAGAAAGACAGTAATGGCATTATTAGCCTGAACACAAAAATTAGTTCATAATTTAAAGAAAATAAACACAGAAGGCATTGGAGAGTTTTAGCCAGAGAAACTTTTCTCTAAGTGAACTTGAGGAATTTAAAGAAAGGCAAACACTGTCACGTGTCTGATGTAGAGCTGTAAGAAAGTCGAAGAAAAGAGAGATCAGGAGTGAAAAGCTAACAGTCGATAATTGGACAAATTGCTGAGGTCTTCCTGGCACAGAAAGAATAATCTGGTAACTGACAAGTGTTGTTTCCTGGTCTCTTTCTTAATTGCATCTAAAAGCTGACATTGCTGTTTACTAGGCTATGTACAGAGCTTGTCTGAAGTACAAGTGACAGCTGAAAATTTGTCCTAAAAAATCATCCAAGACACAATTTGGATGGGATTTCCTGTGTTTCACTCTTCAATTTTAATGGCACACACAGAGCTGGTCCACAGGCTCAGGATCACCAAGCACCTGCCCTGCTTTTTTTCTGAGTATTGGTGCTTCAGAGCGACAAGGCAGTGAAAGAGCTGGGAGCCAGGCTGGAGTCTGCGACGACTGGGCTTGGGCCAGATTCTTCCAAGGGCGACTCTAACACCCACGTTTCTGCAGAAACCTGGTGGGACCTGGGGCTTTGGTCCCCTCAAACCAGGAAAGTGCGGCTTAGTTTTGAGATTTCAATTCAATAAGACAAAATTAATTTGGTATTCAATTTGACTTTGGAAGCCTTAATAGGAGTAGAAAATAATGGCATCAATATTAATTTAGTAGAGGAGAATGCAAATGAAAGATTCATGTAGTTCTTGTCTAAAGATTTTCATTCTACATAGTTTGATGATTCAGAGAATGTTTTTGAAAAGGACGCAAATAAAACTACACCACCCACCCTACACATTTAAATAAAATTCTAGGAGCATGACATGTCCAAAATACCTAGAATCATGTTCTTTGGGACTTCTTGTATTGTTGATATGGTCCAGATAACCCAAACTCACCTATACAGAATTTTACAAGCATCTTTAAAACACATATCTGAGGTTGAAAGAGAGTAAAAGAATTTTCTAGAGCCCAGAAACAAAGCTAAGGGTTGCAGTTGTCCTGGACCGAGTTAAAGGTGTTACAATGAAAGGATAAAAGTCAGAGCCCCTTTGCAAGGTGGGTACTGAAATCTTCCTCCCTAGCATAAAACCAGTGGAAGAGTGAAACGGAAAAAAAACATCCGCGGGCATAAGGAGAGGTTCAGGCAGCTTGTCTGCTTAAACCTGGGTTCTAGATAAAACAAAAAGTGCTTTGTAGAAAATGTGAGATCCTAGGCCCTACTTCTCATGAATTTGAATTCATCTTTGCATCCCCTCCTCAGTCTGGAAACCGACAAGCAAAGAAGTTAGAAAATGAGCAAAACTGCCAAATGGAGAGGGAGAGAGGGTGAGAAGGAGGGAAATCTGTGCTCTTTTGGTTTTAGTTTGTTTTATTTTTTGTCTGTTTTTAGTTTTTAGTAATACCAGATATTCAAAGAGGAGGAAACACTGGACTCAGCATGCTAATTCCTGTTTTAGGAAGTTTTATTGTGTATCGTGGTATTACAGTATCATGACCTAGTTGGGTTAGTTCAGGAGTTTAAAAATAATCTAACATTAGAAAATATATCAGTGTGTATAGTAAAAAAAAAAAAAAATAGGAACACATAAAAGCCAAATTTAGGATAATGATAATGCGGGATTAAGTTAAAGAAGGCTATACAGGGTAAGAACTTTGAAGGGGCCCGTAATGTTTCTTTCCAAAGTATTGTTATGTGGGTGCTCACTTAAGCTAAGCACTGAGAACTATGATTGTTTTATACCTTTTTGTGTATTTGCAATAGTCCTAAAATAATCACATGAATTAAGATGATTCATCATATGCACAATTTAAGAGAGAAAATTGTATGATCTCATCACTAGTTGCATAAAAAGTATTTGGTAACATTCAGTATTCATCCATATGTTGACCAAACTCATCAAATTATGACTATAAATGAACATCTTTAAACTGATTAAGTATAGTAACCAAAAATATATAATAAGCATCACTTTAAAGGTGAAATGTTAGAAGGAATAAAATATGTATGTCTTAAGAATTAGAAGTTCCAACTAGGACAATGAAACAATAAAAGAAAATACAATGTATGAGAGCTAGAAAAGAAGAAAAGCATCAGTCATTACTAGCAATTTTATTGCTTATAAACACCCAAGAATATTTAGTGATCAACAGAAGCAAAAATATTCAGAAAATTGATACATAATTCATACATAAAAATGAATTTCATTCCTCTCCACCAGAAGCCAACAGTTATAAACTATAATTTCACAAAATTCCATTCACAATATCGACAAAAATTTTTAAATTCTTGGTATATATTCTAGCTAAAGACACATAAGATACTTAGAAAAAATTATAAATTTTTATCGGAAAGAGTCAGTGGAGATGTTTACTAAATTCATGGACAGTGTGGTTCAATACAATATTGTTAATTCGATGTCTTACACAATAAAATTCACGTAAGTGTGAAAAGCAGCACTGGAACACTTTTAAAGACCACATAAGAAAATATTGCTATGGTTTGGGGTAAGATAGATTTTGAGAAAACACAAAAGCACAACTCATAAAGGAAGAAGTTTCTAATTAAATTATATTGAAATTCAGAGCCTTCATTTAACCAGAAAACAAAAACTTTGAAGTAAAAAACAGACATGGCATAGACTGAGAAAAAATAAGTGCATTGCATAAAATCAACAAAACATTCATATCTAGAATATATAAAGAAATCTGCAGATTAATAAGGAAAAGAAAAATAATCGACACAAGAATGTGAGTAAATCTCCGAAAAAGAAACTCAGACGGCCAAGGTACAAGTGGTCAACTTCACAGGTAATTATGAAAATACAAACTAGTATCATTTCCTGCCTACCACACTGACAAGATTAGAGTACCTGTCAACATCACATAATGGTGAAAATGTGGAGAAGCAGGAACATACATATGTTATTAATGGAAAGGTGCATTTTTACAACTCTGAAGAGTGATTTAACTCCATACCATAAAGGCAAAATGCCCATGCTCCACTACAGAGAAATGCTAGTTCTAAGTGTACACTATAGAGAAACTCTCACCTAGGAGCCCAGGGAAATTTCTCACGTTCCCAGCAAAAGTAAAGTCCTAATTGCTCATCAATGACGACACACAGAGAAACAAAAATGCATATTGATACGCTACGTATCCATAAAAATTTATGAACTACAGCCCCAGGAAACAACGTAAGTAATCTCAAAAACATAAGGCAAAAAAAAAAAAGCCATGATTACATGCCATAATGTAGCATTTCTATTTTTAGTTGAAGGCATGGAAAATGATACCACGCTTTATGTACAGGTACATCCATACATCCGGAATAGATGTACAAAAACGTGCAGGGACGTGATACCCCCTAAATGCCTCAGCATGATCCCTCAGGAAGGACAGAAAGGAAATAGGAATACGGGTTCCAGTTGCATTAAGAAATAATTCCAGAACTCTTTTGACAAAATGAAGACTTTATATAAAGCTGGCTGGCAGCTACAGCAGTGCCTTGTTTGTCATTCTCTGTCCATTCCTGTACCCTTAGAAGCTCACAATGTAAATGGCTGTGTGTCCGCTACAAGCTGGCATTCACACGCCCTCCTTGCCCCCCGCAGATGATTATTCGCCTGCAGAAGGAAGTCCAGGAACTGAAGGACGAACTGGCCATTGTCACCGGGGAGCGGAGGACAGAGGCGCTCACAGAAGAGGAGCTCCTGCAGTAAGCTCGCGCATGTCTCTTCCTTTCTGTCACAGTGAAGGTTTGGGTTAACTTCCCTGGTGGCCTCGGCATTAGGGACTCACCTCCAAGCACGTCGGTGCCCTCGGATGATCCGAAATTGCGTTGAGGCACCAGTTAAGCGTGGCGGCTTTCCATGAAAAGCTGTAGAAGGCTGGCAGTGTTTTTGCTGCCTCAGTTTAAGGAGTGAAGGACAGAGGAGGGCAAGGATGGGAATACCCTTCTCATGCCAGCAGCAGGAAAGGCTGGGTAATAGTCATGCCAAACTGTGGGTCTCAGATCCGAGAGGGATTCTAGAAACAACCTTTGTATGCAACTGCATCTCGCTGCATGCACCAGTTCATCCCATGTCAAAGTAAGCTGTCTCCCTTAATAAATAGATGGCCCATATATTACAGTTCAAACACTCGAGCTGCGAATGAAAGCGGGTATTCAGGACTTCATAGAAGCGCAGCATCTTTCAGAGCCTCTAGATTTGCAGCCATATGGCCTATCCGTGGCACAATGTGGCTTTCTTTCTCTCTCGGATTGTGAGCATGGTGGTGGGCTTTCCTGTTGCTTCATGCTGCTTATCAAGCATTCATGCAGTGGTGATAATGGAGTAGACGTAGAAGGCACTAAGTATTTCCAAGTAAGAAATAGGGCTATGAAAGTTTTCTGAAGATAAGTGCCATTTCACCTAATTCTTCCTCAACGGAGAAAATGGTAAATAAAAGAGACAATAAAAGTGGTTTTCTTAGGGCTAAGGGTGTAGTTTGGAGGTAAAATGCTTGCCCGGCATGCACTAGGCCCTGCGTTCAATCCACAGCATGGCGAGTGAAGTAAAAGTGGTTCTCTTTAAACTGCTGTACAGTTGCCCGTGAGATGCAGTGAAAGCTGGAGAAGTCTTCAGCAAGGTTCCTGTTACATTGCAAGCAAACCCACCCGCTGTGGTGTTTCCTAACTCCAACACTGTGTTTAGTAATATGATAAGCCCCAGAAGCTTTCCTTACAAAACTGCTTTGAGGCCCATTAGCAATTAAAGTGAGACGCATTGCCCAGAACTCACCTTGTTAAGAACTGCGTGTCACTCTCTGAAGTAACTTGGGATCTCCTTGATAGTGAGAGCGGCCGGCTGAGAATTTCTTTATCCCTTTCCCCTCAAAGAAGACATCTCTTCTGCATTTTGATCTGCAAGTCAGGAACCAGCCAGGAAAACAAGACTGCTCTAGGCCTTTCAGCAAAAGGGTTTAATATAGGAAACTGCAGTGGTTTTGCTGAGCAGCTAAATGGGATAATACATGCCCCACCCCCACCCCAACATCTGTAACAAAGAAGATCCCAGAGCCCTAGGACTGAAGGGACAGTGGGACAAGGTGGTGCTAGCAAGACCCAAGAGCTGGAGCTAGCAGTAGCAGTTCAACCTGATGACTGGGGCTGGACACGAGTGGTGGCCACTGGTGGGACACAGATGCTATTCAAGACGCTGTTTAAGGGACATCTTTGACCTCTCCCATCCCCCTTCCAGGCATCCATCAGTGCCTCCTATTGGCTAAAGTTGGCAGCCAGTTGTTACAGGGTCAGGAAATGCATTTTTCTGTGATTCAGAGTCCAACAGGGGAAAGATGCAAACCAGAGCCTGGTGCAGCATATCAAATAAGTATCCGTGTCTTCTCTGATGGCTGTGTATCTTGTGTGTTGCTCAGGAGATTCAGTGTAAGGGTGGGATTTTCAGAAGGGTGGTTCTGATATATCAGTCTAGTTTGCCCTGCACCAAATCCAATAGATTCTAGAAGTGATGTAAAGAAACATGCATCTCTAGCCACACCTGTCTTCCAGAAGTAGGCTTATCAAGGGACTAGAGGATCCGAGCAATTCCTCAGACAATGAACGGTGGGGGTTGAGGTGGACAAAAGGACAAGTGGAGACGCGGTGCCCCATGGTAAAGGCTCTAGGTCTAGTCATAGAGGAATGCCGGAGTGGGAGTAGGCTGCACACAGCTCATGAGTATCCGGCAGGGCTGTGATGTGGAGGCGTCTGTCCTCTAAGCCCCTGTGCCCTCCCCCTTGACAGGGTTCAGGATGGGGAAGTAGGGAAGGGCCCGGGTCACTGTCACAGATAAGCTCTGCGCAGCAGCTGAGGTCCTCAGCTCTGCCCACCTGCCCATCTGCAGTGCTCACTGAAAACAGTGAGAAACACAAGCACCCACGGCCACCTCAAGCCCCCACTGCTGCCTCACTGAGACATCTTGGGAAGACAAACCCACCCTCAGGAAAGACTGGAAATAGCAACACCGGGAATGCCTGCAGTCTGAGAGAGACAAGAGCAAAAGGAATTTACAACTTGCAGCGGCATAGAGCTAAGCTTTCTAAGAGGAATATCTTTAGAGAAATAAAATATGGGATTACACCCATGAGACAAAAACAGAATCAAGGGGAGATCTTGGAAATGAAAACAATGTACTTGCTGTCATTGAGGAATTAATAGATGGCTTAGTTGCAGAATGAAAAAAAAAAAAGAAAACACCAAGTCGCAAATTAGTGAGTTGGGAAATCAGGGCTAAGGAATTGTAGCCAGAGTATGAGATGACATGATAAAGAGAAGTTTAAAATAAAAACTCATGGGGAGTAGCTCCAGTTTTACCACATTTAGTGACTGGAAATTTGCAGGGAAGAAAATAAAGATATCAGAAGAGCCAATAGTTGAAGAAATAATATCTAGGAAGTTCCTAGAACTAAACAGCAACAACGAAAAAGACATAAAACTTCAGAATGAGGGAGTTATCGGGTACTAAGCTGGATTGCAGAAAAATTTGAGAACCTTAAAATATAGAAAAGAATATTAAGACTCTTAAGGAAAAAATTAGCAAAAATTAAGACTGATTTAGATCAGACTTATCAGCTTCTCTGGGAACAAGAATTTCAAATGCAAAATAAACAAAAAAAATGGAACCCAAAGCACTATAAATGTATTTTTCTAAATCTAGCCAAATTAGCGTCCAACCATGAAAATGAAATAAAGGTATTTTGTAGACATAAGAGCTTTCAGACAGCAAGGATACAACCCTAAAGCCTCTTTCCAAGAGCTACTGCAGATGGTACTTTAGCAAAAAGAAAAACGCAATGAAGTGTGAGACACAGAAAAAACGAGCAATATCTTATTTGTGAGACTTAAACTGTATAATATTTACATTATATCCTTTACTAATAGTCATTCATTCTATATTGAGTTTTCCAGTTAAAATTATTAAAATACCAAGCAAATATTCTGTTCATGGGAGACTGAGGAATAGAGTGAAGACTAAATTGTGGCAACAAATTAAAACCCTGAAGGGACTCCTAGATCTTGGATTGATTGCTGTTGATCTATAGTTAACAAATATACAAGTGTAAATCTGAACAGGTTCAATATAGAAAGCATATAGAGTTGCTATTAGTCTTTTTGTACATTTAGTTCATTTGTCATTCATCCAGCATTTGCAAAGTAACCATAGGTTCTGAGAACAAAAAGATGAGCAAAACCTGCATTCTGCTCCCAAGGGGCTCACAGTTTGGGGGTGATCATAGACAAGCGTACAAGTAACAGTGAGGCAATCTGCACCCATTATGGGAAGATACATGCAAAACACAGCGCGTAGAGATGTAATGATTACCTTGGAGTTCAGCAATCATGTGAAAAGTTCAAGTGCTACTAAATAAGGCTCGACCTTGCTGATTCTTAATGAAACAACTGCTCTGCTGTTGCAAGAAATGCGCTGTGTATAACACTGTGTCTGACTCGTGATTTCTGAGCAGCAGTTAGGGAAAACAAAGGCTGCAGACACCCTCTACCCTGCCGACACACAGGGTTTCACAGCAACGCAGTAAATTTGGTGCTCACTCACACTAACAGTATGAGTTACTCACATCCGTGTTTTGTTCTTACTGGTTTTTTTTTTTTAATGCTGTGGTTGTCATTGCGTTTTTCCATACTTCGCTAGATTGAGTGTAAGCAACCAAAACCGGTTAAAGAGTCCATTATTATCTTAAAGTGAGAAAGATAAATTAAAACTCGCCCCTAATGTGGCACTGCTTTTTAGCACCATGAGCATGTGCTCTGCCTTTTAGGGCTCCTGGACCCTCATTCAGGAGTGAGAATCAACTGCGGTCCTCGCAGGGCAGGGAACACTCAGGCGGAGGGCGCAGGGGGAGAGAAGTGTTGGGAGAGGCAGTCTGCAGCTCGGCAGGGCAGAGTGGCAAGAATGCCAGTTCTGCCTCTCTGCCCTGGTGGTTCCTGGGCTCGCGCTGCCTGGCACGGCATGAGGACTTTCCTCTCGGGATTCTTCCAAGGATGGCAGGAAGCAGATAAATAGATCTGTATTTATGTAACATCACAGGGTAGTTCTGAGATGTCTGTTGATATCCATCCCTATTAATTTTTGAACCATTTCCCAACATTTCTGTTCTTAATATAAATATTTGTTGCATTGACTTGGATGCTTTCATGAAGAGGATTTCAGATGTCAACCTCCTGTTATCGTGATATTCTAGTTCACTTCTTTTATTTTACCCTGGGTAAATTTGAAAAGAGACAGCTGGATGAAGGCTGTGCAGCCAAGTTAATGTTTAAACACCACTTCTTGGGTGAAGATTTGATTGTGATTGACTCTCTCCACACACACAGCTTTGTTTCTTCTGGTAAAATAATATGCCTGTAGATCTTTGGTTAGGATGGAAGCATTGTATCCTGGTCCAAATCTGCGTGGAATATTTTCTGTATCACAACATTTTCCTTCTCAGATGGAACTGAATTGGGTTTCATGAACTCAAGTTCACCCAAAGTGTTCTGATACATCCAAACATCTGGATCTTTTTTCTAACAGGAAAAAAAAAAAGCTATGCATATCCGTTAATCTCTCATCCTGAATTTCTTGAGTACCTATTAGATGTTAGTCACCTTAATAAATGTTTTGAGGATTTGAAGAGCATAAGGTACAAAAAGTAATGTGAAGGAATTATAGTTTTATTGGGGGAATCTTACACGTATCCACATACACAAGCAATATACGTACATGTATACATGAAACAGAACAGGAATTATATTAGTAGAAAGTATAAATGAACACAGAATTATAAAATTTAATTCTATTTTAAATTCTACCCATTTTAGTTTTTTTGTAATTCTGTAGACTTCATCTGTGTTATGTGTCAATGGAGAGAATTGAACTAAACACAGCAGTATCTGTGCTAGAGATAGCTAGGAGGTCTATATTTTTAAATTTAATATCAGTTCATTCCATATGGTTTAACCCACTGTGTAGGAATTCAAGACACGGGGTAGTCGTAGTAGGCGTCAGCCACAGAGCAAGCTGGATAAGCCGGGAGGCAGAGGCTCACGCAGCCCTGACAAAGGCACTGGAGGGAATAAAGGCATCTGAGGGGCACGGGGCCAGGAGACCCGCGCGACACCCGTGGGAGAGCTTGGTATTCCGAGCGCTGGCTGATGAGGGTCTGTATTGAAACTGGCCTGACTGGCTGTCTTCAAGGAATTGAAGAATAGGGTTGCACAGATAAATAGCAATGGGCTATGAATACCATATGTTGAGGAACTAAGTGACTGGCAAATTTATTATGGTCCAAGAACATTGCAGTTTAGACAGTCAATAGATGTTTACCGAGCTCTTTCTCTGTGCTAGGCACTGTTCTAGGCCAGGAAATATGGGAATACAGCAAATAAACTCCTTGCCCTTGGGAAGCTTACATTCTTATGGAAATAAAGACAATACATTAGATATGTGACTAAAGTAGAGAACATTTCAGATAGCAGAAAATGCAAACAAAAAAATTAAACAAGAGTTGCAGTTTTAGTCAAATGACTATGAAAGAACTAGCAGATGAAGAAATTTTTGTTGTTTTTTGTTGGTTTGAGGTGTTGGGTATTTTAGGGGGTTGGTTGGTTGGTTGGTTGGTTTTGGTCAGTGCTCACTGCGTAGGTCTGGCTGGCCTTAAATTCACTGTGTAGGACAGGTTAGCCTTGAACTCATGATAATCCTCCTGCCTCAGCCTCCCACATGATGGAATTACAGGCATGTACTACCACGCCCTGCTTCCTGGATTCTGGAATTTTAGAGAAAGGGTTGAAACTGAAGATTTAAACTTTGGAGTGGTCAGTATTGAGTTGATACAATGCTGAGGTCAAGGCCAAGAGTCAGCACAAAAAGTCTGTGATCGATTTGAAGTCAGTGGTAATCAGTATCCTCAGGATAATATCTTCCTACATCCAGCCTTCCTCTAGGGGATCACCAACTGAGTTTCTCTTTTTATGTAGCCACAGCCTATTCCCTTTCCTCATGTCTTTTTCCTTTAAATATTCCATTCATCAGATATTTAACAATGGGAGGGGGTACTCTTAAGTCTTTGTGACTTAAAGTAGTAATAGTAAACAGTGTAGAAAAGTGAGACCTTAAAAACTTAAAAAAGAATTATCATGAATAGCTTACGAGAACATATTTACTGAGATAAAATTGACAAATTCTTAAATGACACAGTTTACCAAGGTTTACTGAAGAGAAATGGAGTGCCTGAAGACTACTACATCTATATCAGAAGTGAAGTTTATGGTAAAGACCTTCCGGCCAAAAAAACTATAGGCAGGGGCATCACAGTCGCTTCTGCCGAACATCCAAGAACAAAAGCACCAATTGCACACAACCTTTTGTAGAAAATAGAGAAAATTAACCTCAATATATTTTATGAGGCCAGTACTTCCTTTATATCAAAAGCAAAAGACATAAATTACAAGAAAACTACACACCAACATAAATCTCTAACAAAATCCAAATCAAGTTCAACAAAATATAAAAAAAGGTCATAAATCCTGACCAAGTGGAGATTGTCCCAGGAATGTCAGATTGGCTTAGCTTTCAAAAATCCATCAGTGTAATTCATCATATCAATAAATAAAAGAAAAATGTGATCATTTCATAGATGCAGACAAAGCTTTTGATAGAATTTCACATCCACTCATGGGTGAAATTCTTAGCAAATTAGGAATTAAAAGAAGCTCCCACAATTTGGTGACGTTTACCTATCTTTATGATAATACTTAACAGTGAAGGAAGACATTATTCTCCCCAAATTGGAAACAAGACAAGAACGTCTTTTCCTGCTACTTAAATTCAACATCATACTGAAAAATCTAGTCCGTTTATTATGGGAAAAAATAAATAAAACATATAAACAATTGGAAAGGAAATAGTAAAACTACAGATAATATGATTTCCATATAGAAAACTTCAAAGAATCTACAAAAAGTTGCTATAACTAATAAAATGAGTATTTGAGATTGTAAAAGACAAAGGCAATATATCAACTCAGTTGTATTTCTGTATAGCAATGAACAATTAGAAGTTGAAATAAAAAAATCATTGCCATTAGCATCAAAAAAATGTAAAATACTTAGAGATAAACCTCACAAAATATGTACAATATTTGTATGCTTAAAACTGTAAAACATTAAAGAAAAAAAATTTTTTTTATTTTGAAAAAAATACAACCAAACAAAATAAAACAGAGTAGAGTCAATCACAACAAAACAATGAACATGGTACATGACTTCTAAACAGGGTAAAAAGCAATCGATAATGGCTATCATAATGCCTCTTGTTATCTGCAATATACCTACCCATACCATCAGGGATGAGTAAAATCAAACAAAATACAACAAAATAAAACAGTAAAGCAAAAACAAAAACAAAACAAACAAAGCAGAACAATGTAAGCAATACAGAAATTCTAAATACTAGTAAAACAGCAGTGGCTACCATAATGTTTGTTATCTTCAGAATAGTTGCCTACACCTTCAGACATACTATAATCAAACAACACAGAATAGAGTAAAATCAATCAAAACAATACAATGAAAGCAATACAGGGTTTCTAAACAAGATAAATTGACATCCTCGATGGCTGCAATTATATATTTTGTTATCTTTAAAATAGCTGTCTATGCCATCAAGTATAATAAAATCAAACAAATCAGAATAAAATGAAACTAATCAGAACAATGAAGACAATATGAGTTTCAAATCATAATAATAGATTAACAGTGGCCACTTCCTTCCTTTTTTAGATAATTTGTCCCCTTTGACTTTCCCAATATGTATTGTGCATTTTGGATCCCACTAACTACTTTAGTTTGTTATACCAGGGAGACCACATGAAATTCACCCATGTGACTCTGAACCATTTCATCCATGAGCATGATCACCAGTTGCCTCTATCCACCTACAAGAACCTTGAGGTTATCTTCCTTTATAGCTGAGTAGGTTTCCACCACATAAAATACCATGTCTTTCTTATCCATTCTGCAATTAATGGGCAAGCTACCCCTACTTTTTTTCTGGCTCTTTGTCACATAGGGCATTGTTCTCTCTCCTTTGACTTTCAGACTATGAATTTTCTTTCTAGCTAAACATGTTTCTTACATAGAGCATATTGATGGATCCTGTCTCCTGATCCACTCTGCCTGTGTTTCTTTCTATTGGTGCATTAAGGCCCTCTTGCATTGCATTGTCTCTGCCATGCTATTTTCCTGCCATTGGCTCCCCATTTTTCCTCTCCATTCAATTGACTGCCCCCACTTGATGGTCCCCCTCTGCCATTGTTCCTGGGACCGTGGTCCTTTTTTTCTCTCTCTAGAATGTCCTTTAATATTTAAAGAAAAATTTTAAACTACATAATTTTTAAACTATCTACATGTTCATAAATTGAGTTATTCAGTGTCAAGGTATTGGCTCTCCCTAAATTGATCTATAGCTCTAATACAATCCCAATCAAAATTCCAGTAGGCTTCTTTTTGTGTGTGGAAACTGAAAATTTGATTAAATTTTTCATAAATGTGAAGGGCATAGAACAGTTAAAATAATTTATAAAAGAATAACACCCATACCTTATGCTGTGGTATATACAAATATTTATTTGAACTGGATCATAGGGCTGGAGATGTATTCTAGTAGCAGAGCACAGGTTTACCATGCATAAGGTCCTGGGTTCAATCTCTAGCACCACAGGAAAAAAAAAAAAAAGAAAGATGAAGGAGGAGGAGGAAATAAAATGAACCAAATCATAAATATAAAACTTCTAAAAGAAAAGATGGGAGAAAATCTGTGATTTTCATATGAAGTACAAAGCATAAAAGAAAAAATGATAAACTGAAGATCAAAATGTAGTGTTTGCTCTTTGGAAGATTCTGTTTAGAAAAAGTTTAAAATAATGTATTTTTGTCCTCAAAATATTATTTTTAAAACACAGATCTGATAAAAAGACCTGGATCCAGAATATTTACAAAATTTATCATAACAAAGTAATAAGGAAACAAACAAAAATACGGGCAAAGAATTTGAGCAGATCTCATGTCAGAAGATATACAGATGGCAACTGAAAACACCCAAGTTCAACATCATTGCTCATTAGATACATAAAATTAAAATGATGAGACACTACTGTATAATTATTAGAATAGTTTTTAAAATTGACCACAGCACGTGCTGGCGAACTAAGAACCCTCTGTGGAAAGACAATTTGACAATGTCTCATAACATGGATCATGTATTAGCCTTGCAGTCCCTTCTAGAAATTTATCCATGAGAAATGAAAGCAGAGCCCACACAGAGACCTCTACATGCATATTTACCGCAGATTTACTGTACTTATAATCTCCCAGAACTGGAAACAACCCCAGTGCCCCTCAACTAGTGAGCAGCTAAGCAAATTGTGACAGCCGTGGAATGGAATCCTACTTGGCAATAAAAATAAAATGGACCATTGAGACAGGCACAATTTGGATAAAACCAAAAGAACCATGCTAACTGACTTTTAAAACCCCATCACCTGATTACTTGACAGGATTTCTTTTTAAAAGTAACTCTTGGCAAAATTAAATATTTAAAACTAAAAATGGTTTAAAACCAAATGGACAACGTAATAAAACCGAAAAGCAGAATTTGCTTCCCAAGGGCACATTTGTACTAATAAGTTTTCGTTGAGGTCCAACCTTCCATATAAGTGCAAATAAATACACCAAAAGGAAGAGTCTTAAATCTCCCTTCCCGTCAAGTAAATCTCACCCCGAAGTGAAATGAATTTAGATCTGCCTTCGTTGTCTGTAACGGATGAACAGTGCTGTAGCTACCACTGGAACCACGTTGCACTTTTCACTAGGGAAACAGGAGTAGCTCCTGCCCAGGTCCTCAGGAGCCTGCCCCAGCAGGAGCCAGGAGCAGAGAAGCAGACGCAGTGGTCCTTGCTGGAACCAGCTAGCACGGACACCTGGGCAGAGAGGGCGGGCAGCGCTCAGGGAAGGGCAGGGAACAGGGAACAGGGAACAGGGGAAGACTTTATACAGGAAGCAACATACAGAAAAGCCATCTCTGCTTTCTGACTTTTAAAGTAAGCCTATAAAGGTGACATCAGGAGAAGTCATTTCCACCACATTCAACTTGCAGTTCAAATTTTTTTTTATTGGCTAGTCTAATAAAAGTTTAATGGGATTCAGTCCCTCAATACGTTTGCACTGGATTACAGCCGTAAAACAAATTTCAGCTACAGGTTTAGTGGCTCTTTTGAACCTGAAGTTTGATAACTTGCTCTCGAAACTTTGGAACAGCATAATTAAAATCAGAACCATCTCCATTCAATTTGAGACCTGTCTTCACAGTGACTCTTCAGTTGTATAAACTGATTCTCAGACCACCTCAAAAATTAAATGAAACAAACAAATAACTACCCCACCACATTTGAGTTAAAATAGCCTGGTGAGAATCAGACACCAAAGCGCTTTTTTATGGAGCGTCTATTGGCAGTGTGTGATTCTGGATCAATAGCATGTCATGCTTTTTATATTCGCTTTATTGTCACTGGCCTCCAAAGTGGTTTTAATTGTGAAATCAATGTTAAAAGCGTTATTTCAAAGTGACATGGGCTGCATAGGTTTTATTAATATGACAAACCTTCCTGGTTGCTCCCTGAAAGTGTCTTCCACTGTGGAGGTAGGAAGAATGTACCTAAGGAATGAGAGAAAGAGCGAGAGCCAGAGAGAGACAGACACACAGGGAGAGAGACAGACAGACTGGGACAGAGAGAAAGACGGACCCAACCTGTGCCCATACAGGCATCGGAACAATCGCCCTTGCAAATTGCTGGAAACGTGGCTCAACTCTATCCTACGCAGGTTGCTCATTAGAAAACGAGAAGTTTCAAGAAAGTCTGTACCTAATTTGTTGTCATTACAGAGGAAATTTTACCAGTAATAATGACCACTCCTTACTTCCAGAACCCCTCCTGTGACCTGCTAAGGCCCCGGATAGCCTGGCCCTGGGCCGGCTCTGGGGTTCATTTCCTCCCAAGCTTCCCCTCCCTTCCCTGGCCCCTCCACTTTCTCTCTCTCTCCCTCTCCCTGAAAGCTTCCTCCTCCCTTCATTCCTCAAGCGTCTCTATCAGAAAGACTTCCTGGGCCGCCTTCTCTAAAACTCGCCTCCGCCTGTCACTCTTCTTCCCCTTTGCTGAGCTATTTTCTTTCCTAGCAGTGTTCCCCTTTTTTTTAAATCATTAAGATCAAATAGAGGAAGTATATTTGAGTGGACTGAAAGTCAAAGAGACTTGAATTCTAATTTCGACTCTCCTTGCCGCCTAAGGAAATTAGCAAACTTAAGATGATCTCTCCTCTTCTGTTAGCTTCACTCTTCTAATCATGTGTGTACCAATTACTTCATCTCTGCATACCCCAGTTCCTTCCCTGCTATGAGAGAATAACAATGATACTTACCTCATATTGCTGAGGTATTAGTCAACTTTTCATCCCTAGGACAAAACATCTGACATAAACATCTTAAAGGAGGAAGGTTTTATTTTCAGCTCATGATTTCAGGGGTTTAGTCCCAAGGCAGAAATACCAGAGCAGAGGGAGCTGCTCACTTCGTGGCAGCCAGAAGCAGAGAGACCAGGGAAATCACTAGAGAGAAGAAGGAGCTAGAGACAAGAGTGCACCTTCCGGGGCACACCTCCCCCACCCAGGCGGTGTTAGTGCCACCGTGATCCAATCATGTTCTAGAAACCCCACCTCTAAGCACAAGAGCCTGCTGATGGTCATTTTTGATCCAAATCATAACAAGCCATTAGGAGGAATGTAGAGGAAATTCATTCTCAGAACACATTGCCTGGCCCATGGCCATTCCATCAGTCTTAGATAGTACTGTTTTTATTTCTCTGAAATTCCTTGATGCAATTTTCATTTTCACTAACAAATCCACTGCACTAACATTTTGTCACTGGCAACAGCAAAGTTGCCCTCTGCCCCCTTCGCTGTCACCATGCTTTAATTCTCTTTAAAATTTGCACACACTCAGGCATGCACACACAGATAAAAACTACTGCAAGAAAAAACATGAAAGTATTACTAGGACTACTATAAGTGATTTTTGTCTTAGCTCTTTTACTTGACTGTATTTCCTAAAACTTCTGCAGAAAAATAAAAGGTTATCGCTAAGAGAGTTAATGTCATTTGACAATTATATACCTCCAAGTGACTAAGTAATATTGTTTAACTTATGAACAGGAGAAAAAAAATGCCCTGTT
This sequence comes from Cuniculus paca, assembly GCA_004365215.1. Lineage (NCBI taxonomy): Eukaryota > Metazoa > Chordata > Mammalia > Rodentia > Cuniculidae > Cuniculus > Cuniculus paca. The sequence continues at coordinate 36,842 of RJWT010001585.1, forward strand.
TTGTTAACTCCAATTTTACATTAAACTTCATAGCTAAATTAAAAACAAATATTCTTCTTGGCATATAGCAAATTATTACACAACACGCATAGTTGGTCCTAAGATCTAAATTACATCTGCTTCTGGAATGTTAGCTTTAAATTATTTTCATAGTTAATATTTGTGTTATTTTGTGTATTTGCACTGCAGTGTTGTGTATTTGGAATCAGTCATCTCAGATTGTTGCTTTTCTTATATACTTGATATAAGGCTGAAGACCTAAAAGACTAAAATAAAACAAAAACTATAAATTGCTAGAATGGAATGTTCATAAAATGCTTCCAAATTGGAGCTGTTTGCTTTGCATCTCAATGTCCGCTTCCTTAACTGTAACAGAATTCCACATACTCTCTGGATAAGAAAAACTGGCCAAAATTCAAAACTAAAGTAGCAGCCTGAATCATAAGGACAACTGATACACCAACTTTATATTCCTGCTTAAACTAAAAAATCTTTGCGCATATGTGTATGTAGGTTTATACAATGTAATACGCACAAGTAGACAAACTGAACATACTCAGTGTAAAAATTCTAAAAATACAGACAGCCATAAAGGAGAAAACATGTCCCTGTCCACGTCCGTGCCCATATCTGAGTGACTAGGAAACCTGCCAGGGGAAAATCACAGAGTTCTTATGCTACAGTGATGTTGGTGAAGCCTTTTTCTCCTGATGACTTTCCAAGGGGCTGATAAATGTTGTATCCAATTTTGAGACGTGGAGTCCAAGCCTCTGTTCTTTCTTCCACCCTCTTCTTCAGGATTCCTGCCAGCTGGAATCCTCTTCCTCTCTCTCTCTCTGTCTCTCTCTGTCTCTCTGTCTCTCTGTCTCTTTGTCTCTCTCTCTCTGTCTCTCTCTCTCTGTCTCTCTCTCCTTCTCTCTCTCTGGAAGTGCAGCTTGCATACTTTATTTTAATACCTTAATGCTTTTTTCAGGTAGTGCCCAGTTGTTTTTATTTTGAACTCTCTGTTCCTTCTTTCAAATGTTGAACATGTCAACAAAACCTTCTGTTTTCCATTTTCTGAATTTAGCTTTTCAACATCTGCATAATAGTTGTACTAAAACTACTCAAACATATTATAAAATTATTAGGGAACACCACAAAATCCTATAAATGGCCAAGATGAATTGAGTTGAGATTTATTGTTGTTCTGGAAAAGATTTTGTTTGTTCACTTGGGGTTTGTTTGTTTGTTCGTTTGAGGTAGGGATGGTACTTTTTGCATAAATTAGGAACCTAACCTTTTTGATATATCTTCTAATTTATCTAATTTGCTTATAAATCTGTAGACCAAGTAGAGTTCAGAGGAACTGTTAATCTTAGCTGCATGCCCTGAGACTTGTGGGAGGTGGTGCTGAAGATTTCTTCTTTTATTTGATTCTCTGGCCTTGCTTTCCCTGAAAACGACAGACCTCAGTCTATCCCAGGGCATTCACCATCATTCTGAGTGTTATTAATACCTCTTTACACTATACTAGAAGCTGGCAAAGGAGCAGAAGGAACATAAAGCTTGGTGCCTCCCCAGCTTGTACTCTGTGAGGATACCTGGTCTCTGCTTTTGAAGAAACAAATAAAAGATGAAGACAAGTAATGACCAGATACAAAATAGGCAGTAAACACCAGGAGTGTAAAGAAGATAATGAAAGAAAGATTAACTACTTACCCAAATAACTGTCTGTATAGTTCATTTTTTTAAATAAAATTAAAGTAAATAACCTGATTCAAGAATTGTCTAGTCACAATGCCAGTAGATATCTACAGACCCCCAAACTGCTCCCAAGCCTGGGTTTAGACTCTTTGCTTGTTTTTCAACTTTTCTGTGCCATATAGATACCTGTCTCTCTGATATTAAGGTACAGATTTGAGAACTTGGGAGAAAAGCCAAAGTTTAAAAAAAATGAAATCATTGTTATTAAAGAACTCTAGTGCAGGACATGTATACACTGTGCTGATTAAGTTAATGATGCCTTGAAAATAGAATAAAAGATAATTTATGTTATTCATTAGACTGTGAGATGGTATTATCTTTGAATTCAGCTCAGCATTGGGATAAATTCTACTTCTCTTTAATTTGATACCTATTAGAAATGGCGGTTTGGCAAACCCTTTAGAACTGTGGCAGCTAGGGACAGATAACATAGAATCGTCTCTGAATACCATGAAAATCTGAGTTAAAAATGTATATCCAACACAAGGCCCACCACGAGAAAATGTGAAACGCTCACATGAAAGTATTTATCATTTCCCCTCCATTTCCAGCTAGCCCAAGCCCGAGCATCCATGAAACCTTCTCGTCGGGCATGCCCAGGCTATCTGTGGAAGCTGGGGTTTATTGCCTGCCATTTCATTTTATAGACAAAAGACAGACACCTCCCAAGACAACGCAGGGGTATGCTCGCAGCCTGCCCTGACTGGTCTAGCGAATAACCCGCGCTTGTTCTGACAGCCGGTGATGAGACGCGTGCTCGGGAATGACTTGGGCAGGGTATCTTTCTACTCTCTTTGTCGCAGTTTTCATCCTTTACTCCCATCCTGCTGGCCTCATTTCTCTAGTAGTTAGTTCCCTTTGTGTCTGTCACTAGCTGAGCATATTTATGACTTTCATCATCCTCAAATATTTGTCGTCGTTGTCAACGTCAAGGTAGGTACTACTGACTGACTGGCACATCCCCAGCCTCCTGGAGAAGTCAGATTTCCCCTTCTTTCTCACGAGTCTCCTCCTGTCAGTGCTTTCCAGCTGCTCTTCTGGGCAGTGTGTTTCATAGATCAGCTAGCATGTGCAAGGCAGAGCACAGGACTGTATACTCACTGCTCTTTCTAACCAGAAACCCCTACTTGGGCTTTGCGCCCACATATTTCCTCTCCTATCTGTGTTCCCTGTCTAGGAGCTAAAACTTTGCCTGTAACAAGAGTTGCTAATTATCAGAAAAACACAGGTTAAAATAAGATGGAGCTTTTTGCAAATCTCATTGGTCAAAAGAAAGATGATGATGTCCTGTGTTATGGGAATGGATGCTCGAGTAGGCAGGGCTAGTGAAGCTTATTCCTGGGACCTGGGAAAACCCACAGAAGATTTTAAGCCTGCTGCCCTGGCTGGAAAGCCCTGAAATGCATTTTTACAAGCTGTTTTTATGGGTATGCTTTTAGGCCCAGTAATTTTACATTTAGAAATTTGTCCTTAAGGACACGTATACAAAGCTATATGGACAATAATATTTATCACGGCACCATTTATTATGGGAAATTGGGTCTTGGTACATTTAATGGAATCTCACTCATCTCCCTGGAGACATGTCGAAACTGTATTGTTAGTTTTATAAAACATTATTATGGTATGCTCTCACTTTTGTAACAAAGGATACATATATAAGCATATCATATTTTTGCATATATGCTTACAAATAAGACTGGAAAGTAAACACCAAAATTTCACAAGACTATCCCTGGAATCCAGGATGGATTTTTTTTTTTGTCTTCTGTATTTTCTAATTCTGTTTGCATTGGGCATGTATCAATATATGATCAAATAAAATAAAGCTGGTTAAAAATATTTTAAAGTTATTAAAGTGAACTGTTCTCTATCTCATAACATTTGTCATAAGTTATAATGAAATAACTCAGCAAAAAGGTAGTGATTATCATGATATTAATAAATACCATTTATTCAGCATCTGCCAATAGGCATTACATTTGATATTTTATATACAAATAGTCTAACAAAGTTTTTACAGTGACTCCATGAAGAAAATAACATTAGCCAGCAGAATTGAGGTCTTGTTTTGTCTGTGTCCAGACTCCCCTTTTCTGGCTCTCGAGCCATAAAGATGTGAGGATTATAGTGGTGACTTAAGCATCAGTCCTGCTTCTAAGCCATGTTCTAGAACAGGCACAATTTTTCCATTCCGATCAATATCGGAAACTAAGTCCTGTCTGGAATTCTGGATTTTCTTCACTGTCATCCCTTCTTGCTGTATATGCAAAAATGATCTTTTCTGGGATGTCTAATAGGAGACAAGGAAAGTCCTTGTATCTGTCCTCTGGTGGGAAAGGTATCCCTTTCCTCTGAGGGATAAAGAAAATACCCTCCCACTGTCTTTGGCTTGTTTTGTGTGTATGTTAGAAGTTGATTAACCAGTGCTTGATTTAATATCAGATAGTTTATGTTGAAGTGGCCACAGCTGATAAAACCCAAGGGTTCATGCCAATAATGAAATTCCTCACAGTTCAAGTAATCATGGGGCCACTAACCTATGAGGCATGTACCAAAAACACAGAGATAGAACCTAATTTTTCTATCATTTGCCCCTTGGGTCAAATAACTGACTTCCCCGAAGTTTGTCCCTTCGTTCTTCATTGTCGTCAGCCACAGAGGAAAAGTGGAGGTGGAGGATCTTCTCGTTTCGGTCAGTCTCTCTTAGGCCACGCCATGTTTCTTCACTGAGTAAGGAAAGCAGAGATTTCACACTATTTGTTTCTGAGACATTTGAGTTTGATATTCATATTTTAGCATCCCGAGTGCTCATTTCTTTACAAACACTTAACAACTCAAATTCATTTTTATAACTGTTCCTTGCAAATAATGGCTGGGTTTATAACAGCCTCGTGTATGGAACTCCTGTGTGTTGCTGGGGCTGGCAGCTTTTCTTTCCCAGTCTGGACCTCCCTGACTCGTGTAGCCCCTGTGCACCTACACTGGCCGTGCTTTCTGGTTTGATTGCAGACCTTACTTTCATTGTAAAGATAGATGATCTGTTCCGTCCACAAGCGCGCACAGTCAGCCTTTTACAACACAGAGGCAATTGCACAACTTTAGGGCCGTATCGATACTATTCTCATTGCCTTAGCTATTTCTATTCCTGTGTGCTCAAATCTGTCCAAAGCAGGAAATTCTGGAACACCTGATTTGAATTAAAAAAAAAAATGCTCAGCCAATGACTTCTACAAAAATGCCCCTTAAAAAGCCACCTCCTCAGGCCATCACATGTGTGTTAAACAAAGTGTGGCCCTAATACTGGGCAGGCAGAGTAGGGGTGGCCAAGGGAAATTGCTGACAGTCACTGGCTCTGGACAGTTGCAACTCATAAGGGAAATAAGTATATGAATGTCTGCAATATGGGGTAAAAATTTTACCTCTTGCAGAAGTGCTGGGGCAATTGGAGGGGGCAGAAATTATGTTCAGAAGAATAGGGATGGCTCTTAGCTGATCCATGAGCCAGGGCAAGATTTAGAAAAACAAAGTTGAATCAGGGAACATTTCAGTTAGAGGGTTCAATATGACCAACGCTGTATGTCTGGTTTCCTTATTTTAAAGATACGTAAACAGATCCAGAGAAGTGATGTGAATTGCAAAGATTTCTACCGAGTTGGATGCTTGCCTGAGAAAATCAGTCTTCAGAAATTCTAGCCCTCTAAGGGCTTTAAACAGTTTTATAAATCCCTGAATTATTAGCTTCAAAACCAATCGAAAAGGTAGTGCGTCATTCGTGTGGAACCATTTAGATGCTGTAGGCAGTGCTTGGAGTACTTTTTCTTCTTTCAGAAAAGAATGGTAATATTGGGCCTAGCTTCAAATTTATTACCAGTGAATGAGTTATTAACTAGCAGCAGTTGCTGAGGCCCTCCATGTGCCAGGTCTGTGCACCCCACCCATGAGCACCCACACGTCAGCCTAGGGCTAGAAGCCTGAAAACTTTCTGGCTTTTGGCTTACAGTAGCCAGATTTAGCAAATAAAAATGCAGGATGCCCACTTGAATTTCATATAAACCACAAATAATTTTTTAGCATAAATATGTCTGATGCAATATTTGAAACCCTATTTCAGCTTTGTTTTTGATGACTAGAGTTTTATTTTATTTGCATAATTTCCATAAATATCCTTGCCTTAAAAACAATCTGTTAATGCTGTGGTTATAACTTTAAAAAAAAAAAAGTTCCATTAAACACCACCTCCAAGATTTTTGATAAGAATCCAGGGGAAATTAAAGTGAAAAGAGCTGGATGTTTTATTCATCTTTATACACCCAAGTAATGATGGATAGTCAGTAAATGCTCTCTGAATAAATATAAAATGAATGACATAGACTACTCATGACTTTTATTCGTGGTCTTTTTAGCATCTCCCTTTACGCAATGACAAATTGAAGCCTTAAATGTAGTTCTCTTCTAACATGTCTCAATGGTGGAGAATTGAGAAGTATCTAGCACCATGATCCACATTTATCAAATAGTTCATTTACACCATGTGAGGAGAGGCCCCCATTATCAGGTGATCTTTAAAGACAACAGAAACATCAGCAAAAGGGTTGATGGATTGTCTGCTAACGTGGTCCTAATTTACATGGCCTGGCCCCCTGGGCATTCTTCCTGAGTCCTAACAAAGGCTGGCTAAACAGCAGTAAGGGCAACTTTTGTGGATTAAATATCCAGAGGTCGTTAATGGCTAATGTGCCTCTCTCATTTTTTATAAGAAATCAGATCTCTGAAATCATTCATGAGATATAATTCACCACAGATGAAGTTTCTCCACTTCAGTACAAAGTGTTTTTGGTCTTGACACTACACTTTGAAGATATTAAAACCAAAACTAAAAGCATGGCCTACAGCTTGTATTAATTATCCTTGGGTAGTTTGTGGAAGCATTTGAGTTCTTAAGAAATAGTCATCTAATATGATTAAAAATGCCTGTCTCCATCTCAGGACTGCGTCTGCACTTTAATGATTATTTTATTCTCAAAAATGTTAAGCACTGTAGATTCTAATAGGCTAAATGAATGAATATTGGATGCAGATAATAAAATAAAGAAGGACGAGGCGTGAATGGCCATTCCATTTATTGGATTACGGTTGACGCATTGGATTCTTTTGGCTAGATAGCTTTTTCATCAAAAGTCCCAATACTTGCTGCTAAATTAGAAAGTCTTGAGTGTGAAAACATGAACACACTGTCTCATTCCTCTCATTATTTAATGCTTTCTCGATGTTAATGCTCTTTGCTCATTGGAAATTATTTAAAAGAAGGAATGAGACCCTTCATCATATCCAAGAATATGCGCATTTCTCTCTTGCTTTCCCCCATAACGTGTTCACAGGGAAAGTTTGCATATGCATGGAGCAGGATATTTTTTAAGACTTCCTGAAACAAATGTTTGTTCTAATTACAGTTTTATATGGGTTATGCCACTAGAAGAAGGCCCACAGTGTGGAAATATGTACTTGGGGAAATAATAAATCACAGCACTGTCTAACACCTGGTCCCTAATAGCCTGCACAAAGGAAGGCATAGCCACCAACCACTTGCAAGCAGATCCATAAAAGAATGAATTAGATCATCTCAACAGATCAGACCCATCTGGACACAACAGAAAGAACAGCTTTGAATTTTCACTGTGGACTTCACTTCAGGAACCCAAAAGTAAAAAAGAGGAATCCTTCTCCCAGACCACTTTCTGAAGGAAAAGGAACCTTGAGTAGTTATAAATTCAGTTTTTAAACTGTATTTATCAGCTCGGGGTGGTAGTATACACCTGTAATTCCAGAACTTGGGAGGCCGAGACCGGAAGATTGCTGCAAGTTCAAGAGCAGCCTGCGCTACACAGTGAGTTCAAGGTCGGCCTGAACTAGAGTGAGAGCCTATCTCTAAAAAGAAAAAAATATTATGTATTGTATTTGTCAGACTTGCTCTGAGAATTGTAAGGCATTTGTTTGTTTGTGACAAACAGTTCACATTCCTTGTGCAGAGGTGAAAATAGACTAATGAAAATAAAAATGACAGAAACCATTTATGATTCCACCATTCAAAGATAACAACTATTATGATCTGGTTGTCGCCCTTCAGAATTTTCAACAAATCAGTATAAATATGTATGACTCAGACTTTACTTGCTCTTTTTCAACTTGTGTTTTTCATTTGATCATGACATCTTTCTATATCGATATACATGGATCTCTCCAGTAGGGTTTTCTGGAGAAGGTTTGCCATGTCTTAGACACCCTCTTCATTGCTGAGATGCAGTGCCAGATGCCCACAGCTTAAAGGAGGGGAGGTTTATTTTGGCTCACAGTCTCAGTCCGTAGTGGGTTGGTTCCGAGGCAGAAACAGCTTGGTAAAAGGACCTGGGTGGAGGACAACTGCTCATGCCATGCCAGCCAGGAAGCAGAGAGAGAAGGGAGGAGCTGGAGGGAGCCATACTTCCAGGTCACACCTCCCAGCCCCTACTCCTTGTGACCAGATCCTACTCCTAACAGCATCCATTAATCCAATCGCTTTCCAGAAGCCTTACCTCTGAATTCAGGAGGCTTTGTGTAGATCATCTAAACCAAAATAATCACAGAGAGACTTATGGGGATTTTTGGACCCCTCTCCCTAACTATTGTATACAAACTTTTGTGGATTGTATGTATGTGTTTTATTTCTGAAAAATTATATCGGATTTTACTTTAAATTTTGTTGATAGATTTATTGAGACTGTAGTCTTGCATTTTCCCATTCAGGAGCATAGTAAGATTCCCAGGGGATTCTTATCCTCTTTGTTCACTCTCTAAATTTTTACTTTTCTTATACAAGGTAAGATTGAAAATACAGGGAATATTTAAATTTTTAAAATATTACCACAGTAAGGGATATATTGCCCTTAATACCCTCATAATACTCCCACTTGGTTCAAACAGACTCATCCCATTGTTATTGCCACTTTCTGAAGCAGTTCTGGAAGTGTTCTTTCATGAGTGGCTTTCCCAGATATGATCAAAAATACACTGAAGGCTGCTGCCGAGCACCATCCAGTGGAAGGGCAGGCTCCCAAAACAGCATGGGGTGTCTGTCCTCACCCACCATGTTCCCCACATTTGGCACCACAGTCAAAACGGCCATGAAAAGTAAATGTTTAGAATCGATTCAGGACACTGAGGCAGCCAGGACAACTGAAAATATTTATGAAAAATCACATCCAGAATCGCTGCAGAAAGTAACAAAAACCATGGGGTCAGTGTGTTTGAAGCTACAGGAAATAGTTTGAAGGGGATTCATAGCAATGTGTCTTTACTGTAATAATATTTTTAATATGTAAACATTCACTTTATTTTGATTATGCTTTGTATGGCTTTGTCGTTTTAACAATTTAATGGTAGTTTTCTTTAAATATTTAACTTATTAAGTTTTAATATTCTTTATTATTATCTTATTGCATCTTTTGGATCTGTCTTTACCTTTTAAATTCATCTCAATGCAGTGTAGAACTCAATGATAATGGATTATTCAAGTTACATAAATTTGCTTTATATTCATTATGTGAGCACATTTCCAAACAGCTATGTGCTTTTTTCTATATGACAGAATAAAATAATGTGTCATCAAGTGGAAATATACCCACAAGGATTTATGTAGTATATTTAGATAGCAAAATTTTTTTAGCCTGTCTTTTGAAACTTTAATGTTTTCTACCTAATTAAATATATATATATATATATATATATATATATATATATATGCATGCTGAATTTTTATATGAACCAAGGCTGTTATTTAACATTTTTGCTAAAGAAATCAGCTGAGAAACATTTGCTTCTAAACTTCAATGTTGCCTACAAATTTCATTTCATGAGACGAACTATAGAAAAAAGACTTCAGAGATTTGGAACAAGGGGGCGGCGAGACAAATCTGCTAACACTCCTTCCCTGAGGGGCCGTCAGGAAAGTCCGTGAGCTCAGGAAATCCTCAGCCAGGGGCACGGAGCTTTGCTAGAGTCAGCCCATCTCTACTGGGCCCTTCCAGATTTCCCAGCAAGCTTCCTTCCCTTCCCATGGTGCACTCTGGTTTCATTGGACCAAGGCCTGGCTTCCCGCTCCTTTCTCCCACCTTCCTATCCTTGTTCTGCCACCTCCTTTTGCTCCCTGGTTTGATCTCTGCATTGGCCCCACGGCCGCAGCCAGAGACTCCGGAGTCTCCCACATTTCTCCAACCTTTCCCCAGCTGTCTTTCTCCCTGC